>JAVTVY010027154.1:0-10560 GCA_036873755.1 Hanleya hanleyi
ATCCTTCACTGCGTCATTTATATCGCGATTAGCCAAAGCGAGAACATCTTCTATACAGCGTTTGTTGAGTGAGGAGGAACGGGCTTTGAAACAATCGGTTTTTGAAAGTGTCTGTATATAGTCGTGTTGATATAAACACAACAGATATAGGTCAGCCAACAGGGGTGCACAATTATTACTCATTGGAATACCTATATGCTGTTGATATATTATCTTGTCAAATTTTATATAGACATTATTTATGAGAAATTCAAGCAACTCTATAAAAAAAAAGATTTATATCCCGTGTATGTAGTGGAACTAAATAATGCTTTAATGTTTCTGACATTAATATATCGGCGATCAGTTTGAGCACCGATACTATCAATTAATTAAGACGGTCAATAAGGTCCTGATGAGGGATTGTAGTATAGAGAGTCGAGAAATCCCATGCGGATACATGTCAAACATATGTGTCGTGGCAAGTTCTCCCATAAGACATTTTTAGTTTTTATCCATATACATTCAATGCCAGAGTTTTTAGAATTAGTGGCGCAATATTATTTTGAAAATGTTTTTACCCCTTGTGGGGCCCTCGTCATCAGAGTTGAAGGTGGTGCAGCTTCTAGAACCACATACGAATCTAGCTTAGTATGATGATTTATACATTTCGGGAGTCCAGTACAGTTTGGATATATACCGTTATGAGTGGCTAGAACATAAATACCTCTTTCATTGAGAAATGTTTTGTGGTTGTTAAATAAAATTTCCAGAGTAAATGCAGTTTGGAAGTAACTAAACATATTCGACGATGGTGTGCTTATACTCAACTCCTTGACCAGCACTTGGTAAAGGTAATATTTACATATGTATATTATGTTATCTGGAGCTTTATCTCCTGGGAATATGACGAATTTACTCTGTAGATTTGCTAGAACTTCTTGCGAATTGAGGTTTCTCAGTACTTGAAGTGCTTGGGGATGGGTACGTCTGTCAATATGGCGGATTGCTTCAACGACCTGGTTTTGGCGGGGTCCATGGCAGCCAATCATCGATTATTGTACTTTTTCTCGCTTTGACAACTCGATAACCTTCTGTTTCAGCGCAGTGAGGATTATCTTCTGGTCGGCCTTCAGGTTTATTCTTCACGGCTCTACATATTTAGGTGCCTTCATCAGGAGTGTTTTAGGTCTTCACAATATATTTGCATGGTGTATAAAGTTCGACGATTCACAATCGCAACTCTCCAAACGAAAAGTCAAAACTTTTCCAGTAAAAACTCTTTGATAGCATTAGACTAATTCAATACATTTGGAGGCAATATATCTAGTATACTTATATGAAATACAAGTCGGCTCTTTGAACTTAAAATAGTTTGGTATAGCTTTGCGTACCTCTGGATCCTTCATGATGCGTGGTAAATTGATTATGTGCAGTCATTAAGCGAAGTATTTGTTTGGCTATTTTTCCTGGACGATACAATCGAAAATACGCTATATCTTCACAGACTTTTGTGAATGTGAGTGGTATCATATTTCCTGAAGACACAGATGCTGCGGCTACAATATCCCCGTTTTCACGTTCAACGTTTGCATTACTCAACGTGGATGCCGTAGTGCTCATGGTAAAATGTTGGGTGTTGTGTCGTCTGGGATATTTCTAGTTTAACTGCGGACGCCTGTGATCTTAAGGCAATAGAGGACGTTCGTTTCTAGAGGTTGAATGTTTCTTTAAATTTCAATATTTTTTCCTCTGGTTAAGAGAAGATGAACCATGAAAAAATGTGGGTCACCATACTCGTTAAAAAATATGGCAGCCAAATGCATGTATACCACTTAAAAGCCATAATTATACTAAATACACAGGGAGATTTGATGCACAATAAATCAAACTTCCCAGGGTCAAATTTTCTTCATTTTGATATATAATGTTAAACACATATAGTTCTTGTTGAATATGTAACAAAAACAGGAGGACAGACACCATGCTTTCATAGAATATATTAGCGGTATATATAGATAAATTTGGCCTTTCCAGTACTATTTCCAGGAAAGGGTGGGGGCGGGAATCTAGATGGGGGTATAAAATATTATTGGAGGTTCATATATTAGCCATTTACAAGTTTTCGTGTTGTTGTAAGTGACTAAGTGTGAATTTTGAGCACCCTCCAGGCGTCGAATCTAAATTGCCAACATTTTGGTCAGTCCTATTACACTATCGAACCACCAGTAAAACGCATAAATGGTTCTGTTGTGTCTTTTAGTCATTTTTTGTCCCATTTTGATAAGTCTGGATACTTTTGTTAGAAAATTCAGCTTGTTTTGAAAAATTTGACCCCATAAGAGGAGGGAAATGAACGTTCTCTATTACCTTAACGATGCGTTTAAACAGGTGTTTCTTTTGAGCGATCGCTCTGGCATACGCCGATGCCCAGCTCATTTTCGGGGTTTTCAACATCGAGGCTGATTTCATGTGGACGACGTCGACGTACTGCTATCGTAAAGCCCGATGCAGTGTGGGTGTCAATGCGTTATGAACTAAAATTGCAGCTTCCTCTTTCGAATACTCTCTGTGGTGAAACTTGTTTACTGTAACCTTAAATGTCTCGCCACGTCGCCCAGCGTTGGATTCAGGTGTGTGATCCCATTGTGTGCGGTTGGGTTATGAGAGTATTACGGGGCTGGTGGTATGATGGGCCCCTGCTTGCGGGGCTGGATAGCGCCCTGCTCTACGGGAGCTCCCAGATGTGGTCTTTCTGGATGGTTTGGCGGTGACTAGATTTGACTATCTTCATGGGTAGGGCTTTCAGGTCTACGAATAGGTAACCATATGAATAGGTAACCTCATATCGGGAGGAATGCCTGGGACAAAGCTTAGTCTTTTAACTGCATTGCCTCGTAGGAAGGCTGCCACTGACTGTCTGGCCAAGCAATATGTGCATAGCTGATGAGCCCTTCCTCTAAGACTTTGATCACCGAGGACGTCTTTCCAAACACCGTTTGGGCACTGAGCTTCATGTTATATGGAGTTTCTACCTCACAAGGTGAACCCCTGGTGTGAATTAAGCGGTGTATCTTGTATGTCTGAGCATATTATCCTGACGAGAGAGTTACAAGCGTCTGGTCCGTCATTCATAATTCAGCCGTCGTCCATTAGAGAATATCCGCGCCCATAATCCAAAGACCTATTCCATATTCCATAAAACAGTATTAGCACCAAATTCAAAAAGACAGTCATAGTATAAATAAACATAGGCTTGTTTCCTGCGAGAGAGAAGCGGTCAACAGTTCAATGATGCCGGCAAGACATCATGAGTAGTAGGGTAAGCGTAAACGGAGTATCTAGCGCTTCACTGCGCATGCGCAGAACCTGTTGTGACGTCAGAATTGGTTTTGTGCGCATGCGTGTGGTGCTGTGGTGGGTGGTGGATGGGTGCAAGATGGCGGCACATGTGGTGGGTGGTGGATGGGTGCAAGATGGCGTCACATGTGGTGGGTGGTGGATGGGTGCAAGATGGCGGCACATGTGGTGGGTGGTGGATGGGTGCAAGATGGCGGCACATGTGGTGGGTGGTGGATGGGTGCAAGATGGCGGCACATGTGGTGGGTGGTGGATGGGTGCAAGATGGCGCCTAATGTGGTGGGTGGTGGATGGGTGCAAGATGGCGGCTAATGTGGTGGGTGGTGGATGGGTGCAAGATGGCGGCCCATGTGGTGGGTGGTGGATGGGTGCAAGATGGCGGCACATGTGGTGGGTGGTGGATGGGTGCAAGATGGCGGCAATGTGGTGGGTGGTGGATGGGTGCAAGATGGCGGCAATGTGGTGGGTGGTGGATGGGTGCAAGATGGCGGATTGTAGAAAAACGTATAAAAGGAGTGGATTTTTAGGGAAGGGGTGTATTCATTGCAATTTGACTTACCTGACCTGTCCTGCCTGCCTGCCTGCCTGCTTGCCTATCCGCTTGTATGAGACGAAAAGCATGAGACGTGGAGAAGATTTTCCCTGGGACCCAGCAGTACCTCCGGTTGAAGTCTTGCCTGAAGATGAGCGTGTCAGGGACATTTATCAACGTCACTGGGCTACCATACGCCATTGTTTTCACCGTGACCGTCGTCTATTGGACTTGTATAACTACCGACTGCAGGACCTCACGTATCTGTCTACCTATGCCGAGAACATTTTCAAAGATCAGGTGACAGCGTTCAAGTTGAATATGACATTCGGGTACATTTTACGGCACAAGGAGACGGACCAGCTGCGGTATTATTATCCCAGCAATAATACCTATGTGTTTGATCAGCCGTTCACGGTGACGGATGCGATTTCTCTGGAGCCACTCATCGACAAATTGACTACGTTGGATCCATTGGAATGGGCCCGGTTGCAACGCCCCAATACCCAATGGCTTGTGGAAATGGTGACCAACGTCACATTTTTCGTCACGAAAATGAGAGATCATCCTATCGGTGCTCCTGTACTACTCCCCCCGTGGTTGCTTCATCGACCCGGCCTGTATGCATTAACAGCAGGGATGAAGGGGCCCTACAAAGACCGGAAATGTCTGTTTCGGTGTTTGGCCGTGCATGTGGACGAGTGTAACCCCAAGGGTTGTGACACAGTGGCCGATGACTATTGGGAACAGTATTTACAGCAGCAAGACTTGGATAAGCGGCACTTCCGTGGAGTCCCGTTCAAGAATTTGAATGACGTGGAAACACTGTTCGACATCAATATCTTTGTATACCGATTACGATGCGAGGAGGGTACATTTGTGGCTGAATTGGTTCGTCGTTCAACAGAACGGTATGCTGCTACGATGAAAGTCAATGTGTTCGACGACAATGGCGTGAGTCATTTTTCGCTGATCTCCAATATGAGCCAGTACGCTCAGTCTTTCAGTTGTGCCCAATGCCATCGGGTGTTTCATCGCTCCACTGACTTACATCGCCACGAGAAAATCTGTGACAACAGTGTCAAGCGAGTATATCCGGGTGGAGTATATCATAATACGCCTACTATTTTCCAGGAACTGGCCGATGAGGGTATCATCATACCGTAAGAGGACCGTTATTTTCCCTACCGGGCGTGTTACGATTTTGAGGCCCTGTTGGAGCCCATGGACATGTTTTCAGCAAAAACGCAGTGGACGCAGCGCCATATTCCTCTGAGTGTCAGTATTTCCAGCAACGTACCCGGCTATGACGCTGCTCCGGTGTGTTTCGTGTCCACGGGGGAATCCCATGAGTTGATCACCCGCATGATGGAGTATTTAGAGCAAGTCAGTGCGGCTAGTACAGAACTATTGGTGGCCAAGTTTCAGGACGTACTGGACCAACTGGACGACCGCATTCCTATACCGGGTGTAGCGTTTAGTGACGATGAAGAGTCCGAGTCCGAGTCCGAGTCCCTGCAGTCGCAGCCTCTGCAGTCGCAGGATGTACCTTTACCGAAACCGTATGCGGAGAAATTGAAGTTACGGTTCCTACAATACCTAGGCCAGTTACCGGTGCTCGGCTTCAACTCGGGACGTTATGATTTGAATATGGTGAAGGAATTTCTCTACCCTTACTTGGCCCAGGCTAATACCATCAAGTCCGTGATCAAGAAGATCAATACTCATATGGCCCTCACTACCACGTCACTGCATTTCCTGGATGTACGGAACTATTTAGCTCCTAATTGTAGCTATGATCAGTGGGTCAAGGCCTATAACTGTGCACAAACCAAAGGGAGGTTCCCTTACACGTATATATCATCGCTCGACCGTTTGCAGGAAACACAGTTGCCACCCCGGCACGCCTTCTTTGATGATTTGAAGCAAGTGGAATGTCCGGAAGACACGTACCGGGAACTACAGCAGGTATGGAACGATGAACATATGCAGACCTTGCGAGATTTCCTGATATGGTATAATAACCTAGATGTGGTTCCTTTCCTGGAAGCGGCCGAGAAAATGGTGCAACTCTTTCGTCGCCAAATGCACGTCGACATCTTCAAGGAGTGCTTGAGTTTACTGGGTCTGGCGCTTCGCCATCTTTTTCAAGAGTGTGCTACGTACTTCTCGCTGATACAGCAAAAAGATGCAGACATGCATGATTGTCTAAAGCAGAACATTGTGGGCGGACCTAGCCTTATTTTTCACCGTTATCACGAGAAGGATGTCACGACTCTGCCCAGTGGAAAACCCTGTGCCAAAATCATTGGTTTCGATGCGAATGCCTTGTACCTGTGGTCGCTGGCCCAACCTATGCCCAGTGACCATTATACACGTTGGTTGGCGGAAGATCGGCATTTTACACCGCAACGCACACCGTACAAACATCTCGCCGACCAGTGGTTGGATTGGGAAGCCTATCGACGGGGGATTTATATACGACACCAGACCAACGCCACAGAGAAGCGCATAGGAGATCGTCGACTCCCCGTCGATGGGTTTGCCCTTGTACAAGGAACACCGACCGTATTCCAATTTTACGGGTGTTACTGGCACGGCCACGAATGCCATTTCAGCGCTGGCCGCTTCAACGAACGACGTGGAAAATCGGCGGAAGAATTACGCGAAGAAGTGGTGGCGAACGGGGATTACGTGAAAGAGAGAGGATTCCATCTGATTGAAATGTGGGAGTGTGAATTTCACACGATGTGTCAGGCCCTACCCCATTTACGACGTTTCCTAAAAGAGCGCGAGTACCCCTTGAGTCATCGGCGACTGCTGAGTCTGCCACAGATGTTGGACGCCATTCGTTCGGGAGACCTCTACGGCTTTGTCGAATGTGATTTGCATGTTCCCGACACTCTCAAGCCTCTCTTCGCCCAGTGCCCTCCCATCTTTAAGAACACGCTGGTGGGTCGGGCGGATATTGGGGACACCATGAGGACCTATGCGGAGCAACACGAGTGTTTGCCTCAACCTCGACGGATGTTGATTGGTAGTATGTGGGCCGAGAAAATCTTGCTGGGCACGCCCTTACTGCAGTGGTACATGAACCACGGTTTGGAAATTACTCAAATATATCAAGTGATACAGTACGTACCCGACGCTTGTTTTGCGGAGAATGCCGACATCGTGACGTCGGCCCGTCGTCAAGGTGATGAATCCCCGAGTCAGGCCATCATCGCTGAATGTTGGAAGCTCACTGGCAATGGTTATTATGGAAAAACGGTAACGAACCAGGATAAGCACGTCAACGTGAACATTTGTACTACTGCCCAAGCCCGCAAAAAAGTGAATTCTCCTCTGTTTCGGTCCGTGGAGGTCATCGATGACGACACCTATGAAGTCACTTTAGCCAAGAAGACTATCCGGTACAACTTACCCCTGCAGATTGGATGTATGGTATACCAGGTGGCCAAGCTAAGGATGCTGCAGTTTCTCTATGACTTCATGGGTGTCTATTTTAATCCCTCAGGCTGGCAACTCATGGAGATGGATACCGACTCGACCTACATGGCCGTCTCTAATGCAGATTGGGAGTCCCTGGTGAAACCGGAGTTACGGGCCCAGTATGAAGCGGAACGGGACCAGTGGCTACCTCGACGTGACCATTGCCAGTACGATAAGCGTACGCCGGGCCTGTTCAAGCTGGAGTGGAGTGGGGATGCTATGATTGCGCTCTCCTCCAAGACGTATTACTGTTACGGAGAAGACGGAGGAGGAGGAGAGGAAAATAAGTTTAGCTGCAAAGGGGTGAGCCGGCGCGATCCCAACATCGACAAAGCCTTGTACTTGAACGTGCTGCAAAGCCAGGCCAGTGCGAGTGGCACTAACCGAGGATTTCGCGTGGTGGACCACCAGATGCGGACGTACATCCAGCAACGAGACGCCTTTACTTTCTTTTATCCCAAACGAAAAGTGTTGGCCGACGGTGTGAGCACCACTTACTTGGACTTGTGAACAATGTGCAACTATAACTGTTGATACACGAGTTATAAAACTGTAAAAGTCAGGATGGCCGAGTGGTCTAAGGCGCCGGTGCGTAAGTGCTGGTCGGCGAATGCTGGCGTAGGTTCGAATCTTACTCCTGACAGGAACTTTTTTTGTACCTTAACCATACCACTACTATTCTATGTGTACACACCCCTACTATTTGTACCCTGTATTCTATTTGTATATATAGTGTAACCCATTCTTGTTGACTTAAATAAAAAAAAAAAGTCAAAACCCATCATTGTGTTTTTTTCATCTTTTATTCAACAGAACGTCAGAACAACAACGTCATAACAATAACGTGATAATAATAATAAACAAGTGGCCTGCGCGCGCACGCAGTACATTTTTAAGTTAACCAGAGAAATGGAGCATGCACATTAAAACGAGAGGCCGTCCAGTCATAGACGAGAACATCACGGTCTTCGGCTTGACAATAATCATCAAACATGTGTACGATAGTGGGCATAGAATGTCCTCTACTCCGGTGAGTGAGATAAAACACACAGTACTGTCCGCACACACTACTCAAGGGCCCTTGTAATCTTTGAGTATTCCAACGCCACTCTGTAGTAGAGACGTCCATGAATTTCACCAAATCGTCATGTAGGGGTGCAAGTCCGTAGGAATCAAAGTATTCTCCTTGGCCTAGGGTGTCCACGTACACAGCTATCCAATGTTCACCGGGTCGACTCCTCGTGTCTGTATTCAGGATGTAGGCTGCTGGAGTGGTGGAGTGGGTGGGAAACACATTGCGTGGAAACACACCTCGAAAGGGGATCTTCGGATGTCGCTGGAGTATGCCCATCAGCTGCTCTGTATCCATGATGATGACTCTTAGCTGGCGTAGTCACACAGCACGTTTCTTTGCTGATCCACGCTGATGACGTTATCAAACTCGACGTAGCAAATCACGTTAATGGTGTGGGTTAGAGCGGTGGCGAAACGCAGTTCCAACCGTAGGTTTCCTTTCTTCAGCAAAGCCAGTTGATGATCGTGTTCCAAGGTGGGGGTGAGGTCAAAGGCGAACAATGCGTACCCACGGATAAAGTCGTCTCGAGTGATGGTATTGCCTTCGTCCTGGTTGTTTTGTCCTGTGGCTGTATACAGGTTCAGGTAGGTCCGCACATAGTTTTTGTTAAGAAAGTCCGGTTGAAATGGACGGGCTGGAATTTGATGGCCGGCCACGTGCAGTGTCACAAAGTTGATGTTGAAATGTTCAAATTTGAACGGATTCTCAGCCCAATTTCCATTGAAAGCGGTGTTGGTCACACACGCCAGGGTAAGACGTTTAGGCAGATCCCCTAGAAATAAATTTTCTCTGTTGGCCATCATCGTACCTGCTGGCACAGAGAACACCTTGGTGTGTACGCGTCGGATGGGGTACAGGGCTGGTTTTTTCGATAAGGCTTCCATGTGACTCAGCAACACGCCCTGTTGCAAATCTACCGTACGGACAAACAGGGCTGCATCTTCAATGACGATGTTGTAAGCGACACCCCCGTCTCCACCGGCTATTAAGGCGAACGCGGGTAAGGAACGGATCAACTTGATCTTGATGGATACTCCGTTCATCATGTAGCGGTCTTGCATGAACAGATCGGCGTGCAGTCGTCCCATCATATCGATGGACTGGCTTTGGGCTGCCATTCTTTTGCGTGCGACGAACCCAGTATTGGCACGCAGGCTGTTCATGACTGCGGGTGTATCCTTGAAGTACAGCTCAGCTTGTAAGTGTGATTTTTTGGCATCACCGCCGTACGACAACAGCGTCTACATGTAGGCTCGGTACGGGTACGTATTGGTGGACGTACTGATGAGTTTATCGTTCAGACCTATATCCACCTGTTGGAACAAGGAGTGCAGCCAAAGATTCACCGGGCCTACTTCCGCATCGGCCGCTATGGGCGTCCCGTCGTTGTCCATTATTTTGGCTTTCACGTACAAGTAGGTGTGGGCTAAATCCAGGTAGGCCGTATCTTTGTTTTCAATGGTAAATTCCACGGGGCCCATCCCCGTCAGGCTAGATAGGGGTCGATGTTCTACCCAACGTCCTTCGGCTACACAGGTTTGGGTGGGTGGAATAGTCCACAAATCCAATTCACTGTTGGTAGACGGACACGACTCGGAGTGAATGAATGCCATTATGCGAAGATGTCTCTCCTACTACTACTCCTCTTCTTCTTCTTATTCTTCGTCCTGGTCTGAGTCCTCCTCCTCTGGGGTGTGCGTCGTCGGTGTGTTGGACGTTGAATGAATCTTGGGTGTGTCGGTCTTTGTCTTTTAAGGGCTTTGGCGATCAAGACGCCGCCGGCTTCTTTAGCCCGTCGTTTCAAGGCTTGTCGGGGTGCTGTGCCTTCCATCACATCACCCGCCACGCGCAATCCACTGCGTACCGCTTGTTTCCCCAACGCTTTCACACCCCGTGTCACCAAGGGTAAAAACGTTTTCACAATGCTGCCCAGTATGTTTCCCAATCCGTGACCTCGTTGCATGCGTGCACCGCTAAACATGGGCAAGCTTCCTCCCGTTTGTTTCTTGTAGTAGTCGGCATAGCTGGGCGTATGGCACTGGTAAGGCACGTACATTATACGAAGTGAGGAGAGCGGGCTTGTCGGAAAGCAAGTGTCAGCACCATTTTTCCTCGTTCGAAT
>JAVTVY010027155.1:0-11508 GCA_036873755.1 Hanleya hanleyi
ATTTGACTGTTGAATTAGGCGACATCATCATCGGCCCTCGTGCGATGGGTGGGAGTTCCCCCTGTTTCGATATTGATGCCTACGGGCTCTTCTATCTGCAAACGTGGCTGCGGAACAGGGTGTCGTGTGCGTTGGTGTCGCAGCAACCGACTGGTCAGTTTGAAAAGCCGACCACATTCTTCGCATGGACGCTTGGGTACTTCATGGCGTGCACGTGTGTGGCGCTGTAAATGATCCGGGCGCTGAAACGACAGTGTACATATCGTACAGTTATACCGGGTGGTTCCTTCGTGCTTGGTAGCCTCATGGCGGCGCAAGTCATGCAGACGAGTGAATGATTTCGAGCACGTAGTACAAGTGAACATCTTGGTGGTTGACAGAGTGTCTGATGAAACGGCCAGACCGCCTCCCTTTTATAGCACGCTAGCTGATATCATGTTCGGGCACTTCCGTGTCTCTTCGGATGTAAAAGTCCCCGGATGTAAAAGTGCCCGAATGTTTATGAATGTTCCACCATTCTGATCTCTGTCCATGTTCAGAAGATAGCTGAGATACATACAACTGCCATGAATCTGCCATCTTGGATATGTCCCATAATGCACCGGGTCAAAATACTCGCTTCTGACTGGACGAGAGCTCTGTGACGGATTTTAAATACTCGCTTCTGTTTGGTGTACGTCGCTAAAGGTGACCGGAACTGACCTTTGACCCCGGCGCGCGCGGTGTAAAGGTTTCCACCGCGGTGCTATTTAAAAATCCGTCACAGAGCTCTCGTCCAATCAGAAGCGAGTATTTTGACCCGCTGCATTATGGGACATATCCAAGATGGCGGTTCCAAAATGGCGGATCCAACATGGCGGATCCAAAATGGCGGCGTATGAGAGCTTCTGGACATGGACCTGATAGAAATCCAGAATGGTGGAACATTCGTAAACATTCGGGCACTTTTACATCCGGGGACTTTTACATCCGAAGAGACACGGAAGTGCCCGAACATGATATCAGCTAGCGTGCTATAAAAGAGAAGCGGTCTGGCCGTTTCATCAGACACTCTGTCAACCACCAAGATGTTCACTTGTACTACGTGCTCGAAATCATTCACTCGTCTGCACGACTTGCGCCGCCATGAGGCTACCAAGCACGAAGGAACCGCCCGGTATAACTGTACGATATGTACACCGTCGTTTCAGCGCCCGGATCATTTACAGCGCCACACACGTGCACGCCATGAAAGTACCCAAGCGTCCATGCGAAGAATGTGGTCGGCTTTCAAACTGACCAGTCAGTTGCTGCGACACCAACGCACACGACACCCTGTTCCGCAGCCACGTTTGCAGATAGAAGAGCCCGTAGGCATCAATATCGAAACAGGGGGAACTCTCACCCATCGCACGAGGGCCGATGATGATGTCACCCTAATTCAACAGTCAAATTCCGACGACAAGACCTTGGGCCAGATTTTGTACGACGTGGAGGGCAAAGTACACTTCGTGGACGAAGCCATAAATGTTCCCAGCGATCTGTCACACGAAGACCATCCAGTGAGTGGCATTTATCGGCGCCATTGGCCCATGATCCGGCACTGTTTCTACCGTCATCGCCCTATTCAAGATATCTACAATTTCCGACTGACTGACCTCGCCCGTCTACGTAGCTACGTGGAAGCCATCTTCAATGATCAAACTATGGCCTTCAAATTGAATCTGGCGTTTGGTTATGTGCTGCAGCATAAAGAGACAGTCCAAGTCCGATATTTTTACCCGAGCAGTAACATCCGGGTATTTGACCAACCGTTTACCATCATTAACCGAGAGTCGCTAGAGACGATGCTGGAGAAACTGGACACCGTGGATCCCTTGGAATGGGCCCAACAACAACGCCCCAACACCAAGTGGACAGTGGAGAGTGTGACCAATGTTGCGTTTTTCGTTACCAAGCTGACCGACCACTCCCATCGGCTGAATGCGTCACTCATGCACTGATGAATACCATAACATGCCGTACATACTCTATATGTCTACATGTTGGTCGTTGACGTTACGGAAGTGACCGAAGAGACACGGATGTTACCGAAGATGTCACGGCTCGGCCCTCGACTTGGGGATAGTTGAACTGAGTGTGCTAAAAATAGATCACCAGCTAGCGTGCTATTAAAGGGAGGCGGCCTGGCCGTTTCATCAGACACTCTGTCAACCACCAAGATGTTCACTTGCACAACCTGCCAGAAGCTGTTTACTCGTCTAGATACGTTACGACGCCACGAGGCCTCCACCCACAACGATGCTCGGTATACTTGTATAATCTGCGCACGGTCATTCAATCGAAAGGATCATTTACTGCGTCATGAGAGGGTACTCCACGCGGGTGCGACGGTACTATGTAATGATTGTGGTCGACTCTTCAAACGACCCAGTCGGTTTAGACAGCACCAACGTTTGATGCATGCCCCGTCTCTACGGTTTGGGCGACAACTTTCCACTAAGGAGGAGCCGCGGAAGGTCAGACCCAGTGAAGATGAACCCGGAGAGACGAACGCCACTGGTGATGCGATGACGAAGAGCCTGCCTATACCCACGGTCCAGGAGGGCCTGGATATCCAGCCGGACCCCGCCGTTACGGTTTCGAGTCATACGCCTGACAACATCGAACATTTTCTGGACGAGCCCATAAATGTTCGTAGCGATCTCTTACAGGACGCCCAGCCAGTGAGTGACATTTATCGGCGCCACTGGTCCATGATACGGCACTGTTTCTATCGTCATCGCCCTATTCAAGATATCTACAATTTTCGACTGACCGACCTCGCCCGTCTACCTAGCTACGTGGAAGCCATCTTCAAAGATCAAGCTACGTCCTTCAAATTACATCTGGCGTTTGGTTATGTGCTGCGGCATAAGGAGACAGACCAAGTCCGATACTTTTACCCGAGCAGTAACATCCAGGTATTTGACCAACCGTTTACCATCATTAACCGAGTGTCGCTACAGACGATGCTGGAGAAACTGGACACCGTGGATCCCTTGAAATGGGCCCAACAACAACGCCCCAACACCAAGTGGACAGTGGAGAGGGTCACCAATGTTACGTTCGTCGTGACCAAACTACGGAATATTCCCATCGGGTGAATGTATTCACCCAGGCACTGATAGATACTCAGAATGCACAAACATGTATCTGAGGATATGTTGCCTCAACGGTTTCCTGGGCTGCCCGATGATGATTACAATAAACGGTTCAAAGCGAACATAGCCGAAGATGGAACTTTCTGGAATGGAAACTTCTGATTGGACAAGAATACATCTAACGGACAGGAACGAATATGACAGATGCAAATGGTGGTCTCTAATTGGACAAGAGTGTTCTTGAATTGTAACACCAAGTGGATAATGGAGATATTGACCAATGTTGCGTTCTTCGTGGTTAAACTGACCACCACCTCCATCGGATGAAAGTATTCACCCACGCACTGATAGATACTCAGGATGCGCAAACAACTATCTGAGGATATGTTGCCTCAACGGTATCCTGGCCTGCCCGACGATGATTAGAATAAACGGTTCAGATGGCACTTTCTGAAATGGAGACTTCTGATTGAACAAGAATACATCTAACGGACAGGAACGAATATGAAACATGCAAATGGTGGCCTCTGATTGGATAAGAATCTTCTTGAATTGTAAATATACCCAACGCAGCTCCCCCAGCGTGGGTATGATGTAACATTGGGGAAAATAAACTATATGAAAAAAACTTCTTGTTGTTGTTGTTCTCTCATGTGTCATTCTTGTTACTGTTGCTGTTGTTGTTCTCTCTCTGGTCTATATCATGGCGTTATGTTAGAGTGTTAAGGTGTAACGACGGGCGTTGACAGGCATCACCGCATTTCGAAGAATTAGTGACAATTCCATGGAATATCAGAGCTTCTGAGCTATTTCACCAGGGCGTATTTTTGTGCTCAAGCTCTGACTATAGCGATACCGCAACATTGTCTCATTGGACATTGGACCGTCTGACCTGGAGGTGACCCTTTGACCTTTTGACCCGCGTCCGCGCGCGCGCGCACGCTTGGCCCTTCATCTCACCTTCACATTGATACCTCACTCGGCTCCATCGGGCCACTAGGGGCGCCCCTAACGCCAAAAAGGCTATTTTTAAGATAAACATCAAAATCTGGTGTACGAAGATTTTTTTTATTTTAGAGGTAGTGGGTCGAGTGAGGTATCATATTGAAGCTGACGTGAAATGCTTCACATTGATACCTCACTCGACCCCATTGCACCACTAGGGGCGCCTCTAACCCAAAAAAGGATATTTTGAAGATTACGCATGCGCAGAATGCTGTTAGTTCAACCCACACCAGTCCATCAGATGCTCCTTCACGTCACCTTCAATTTGATACCTTACTCGACCCGATTGGTCCATTAGGGACGCCTCTAACCCCAAAAAGGCTATTTTGATGTTTTGATATTTTTCATATTATCTTCGCGCATGCGCAGAATTACCCTAATTCAAGCCCACCCCCAGTCTATCAGATGCTCCTTCACGTCACCTTCAATTTAATACCTCACTCGACCCGATTGGCCCATTAGGGACGCCTCTAACCCCAAAAAGGCTATTTTCATAGCCTTTGGACTTCGCGCATGCGCAGAAAATTCAAAATAGCCTTTATTGGAGTTAGGGCAGCCCCTAGTGGTGCAATCGGGTCGAGTGAGGTATAATTGTGAAGCATTTCACGTCAGCTTCAATTTGATACCTCACTCGACCCACTACCTCTAAAATAAAAAATCTTCATTCACCGGATGTTGATAATTATCTTCAAAATAATCTTTTTTTTGAGGTTAGAGGCGTCCCTAATGGTCCAATCGGGTCGAGTGAGGTATCATTGTGAAGCATTTCACGTCAGCTTCAATATGATACTTCACTCGACCCACTACCTGAAAAATAAAATTTTGTTGACTTGACGTATGAAGATTTCCCATCCGAAGGACGGGTTTTACTTCACATTTTTTTGTTTTGTTTTGAAAAAATTTTTTTGAAATGTACAAACTTTTACGTGAAGACAATATTCTTTATATATGTGTACTTCCTATTTCCCGCAGGAATTTATGCAATATCAATTCTTTCCGCAATAAACTTACAATTTTACTGGCAATGAAATTCTCCGTGTCAATTTGAGGTGGATATGAAAACGTAATGACTCACACGTGCAATGGCAACAATTCGCTACAGTGTAATGAAATGTGTTCATTTTTTAGGCGCCCGTGGTTTTATTAATATGCAAACACATATGCTTTTCTAATAGTTCATTGGCTGAACCGCGAGGCGGGAGAAAAAAATATTAAACTAATTTCGTCTCGCGAGGTCAAATCCTCAGTGTGTGTGTGCGGCGAACGCAAACCAACAACTCACCAGTTTTACCGGACAGGCAAATGAATTGCATGTTATTTTGACTCGATTCATACGCTCGACTCTTCAAAATGGACTTGAAGGAGACGTTATGCGGGAACTGAAATCAATTTCTTGAAACGTTTGCTCACCGTGAGCAACAAGAGAGCTAACAGGCAATTGAGGGGGTTAGCTCAGCTGATATGTAGATGGAAATATCTGTGAATTTCGAAAAAATGCGTGACAAGCCAAGAAACAGAAAACCGCTGGGATGTGGACACCAAACCAGGGAACATCTATGTGCCGCTGACCAAAATCATTAGCTTCATAGTTTAGTGCGTAAAGGTGTTTTGTACAATACATTGAATTGAATTGAATTTCATCCACGTGGTATACTGGACACCGGATTTACCGATGGAAATATCTGAATTTCGATTAGCATACAAATGCATGGTGTGTTATATCCCACCTAGGAAAAAAACAGCCCCCCAGATATGCATCAAACGTCCGGGAGTATGGGATATAGGTATACATCTGGACTAAACTTCTTTTATCAGGTAAGCTACACTTTAGTACTATACTTGCATGTCATAAAATGAGAGAGAGAGAGAGAGAGAGAGAGAACATTTCAATCTGCCAATTTTCGAGCTGAAAATTTTTTCTTGACGAAATAGAAATGAACGCGAATCTATATTCTACAAAACATTTTTTCTTGACGAAATAGAAATGAACGCGAATCTATATTCTACAAAACATTTTTTCTTGACGAAATAGAAATGAACGCGAATCTATATTCTACAAAAACACTAGAAAATATTAGCGTAGATGAATTTTTTTAGACTCATTTTAGACTGTTTTGTGCTTTCATCGAAAGTGAAAACACATCTCGAAAAGTGTGTAGCAGTGTCGATATAAATCTTCAACCTAGATGTGAAAATAGATACCGGGGCATAAATTAGAGAGAGCATTTCAGTACACCTCAAAAAAATGAAACATGGACGGTATCCTTCATCTCGAGGGGTGCGCAAGTTCGATTCTTGCTTTCATTATGTGAGTATGTGTTGGACATGTGATCTTTAAATTTTATTATCACCAGACTAGCTGGGTAGGATGTGGGTTTCAGGAGTTCACCGGGTGTGACAATTTCTTTATAATGATTTGTGATAAAAGCGGGTAAAACCTAATGTCAAAATCTCCTTGAAGGTCACGGAGATGTCGATTTATTGCTGATCAGCTGATTTCCAGGACAGACAGACATTATTTCGGCTCTTTTCTCTTCGAAATTCTTGTAATTTGCTCAATACAAATAAATATTTAAATTGACTCTGAGTTTTCTGTTGGCATTATTTCAGCAATATTATGCACTAATGGGTTTTATCATTCTTTTCCATTCATGGAATTTTTACAGTTCCACAGTGTCAAACCGACCACCCCTAACCTAGAAAAACTAACCGCCATCTTGAATCAACACCAATCAACCCTAACAAGCCGCCATCTTGAAACCGACCACCCCTAACCTAGAAAAACTAGCCGCCATCTTGAATAATCAACACCAATCAACCCAATAACCTCATTTGCATAGACTCACGCATGCGCATACACTCACGCATCAATCACCTCATTTCCATATTCTACTCCTCATTTACATACACTCACGCATGCGCATACACTCACGCATGCGCATACACTCACGCATGCGCATCAATCACCTCATTTCCATATTCTACTCCTCATTTACATACACTCACGCATGCGCATAAAGGGATCGGGAAAAGCTCGGGGATCGGGAAACGGACACCGACCACCCGTTTGCATAGACTCACGCATGCGCATACACTCACGCATGCGCACACATACAATCACCCCTCATTTGCATAGACTCACGCATGCGCATACACTCACGCATGCGCATCAATCACCTCATTTGCATATTCTACTCGGGAAAACCCATCACACCCGCCATCTTGAATACGACCACCCCTAACCTAGAAAAACAAGCCGCCATCTTGAACATATGCAAATGAAGAGGGAGGAAAAACCCATCACACACACAAACAAGCCGCCATCTTGAATACGACCACCCCTAACATACAAAAACTAGCCGCCATCTTGAAACCGACCACCCCTAACCTAGAAAAACTAACCGCCATCTTGAATCAACACCAATGAACCCAATAACCAGCCGCCATCTTGAATACGACCACCCCTAACCTAGAAAAACAAGCCGCCATCTTGAACATATGCAAATGAAGAGGGGGGAAAAACCCATCACACACACAAACAAGCCGCCATCTTGAATACGACCACCCCTAACATACAAAAACTAGCCGCCATCTTGAAACCGACCACCCCTAACCTAGAAAAACTAACCGCCATCTTGAATCAACACCAATCAACCCTAACAAGCCGCCATCTTGAAACCGACCACCCCTAACCTAGAAAAACTAGCCGCCATCTTGAATAATCAACACCAATGAACCCAATAACCTCATTTGCATAGACTCACGCATGCGCATACACTCACGCATCAATCACCTCATTTCCATATTCTACTCCTCATTTACATACACTCACGCATGCGCAGTGAGGCGCTATGGCCTCCAGATGCTGTCACCCTACTACTTATCGCCAGGCCAGCTCAAGGAAATCCACGTCTTAGCAAAAACAGGATATAAGGTGCCGCACAATGGAAAAAGAAGTCGTGCAAAGGGAGAATCCATTACACAAACTACCACATTTATTACTTTGAACTACAAGTTTCCCTAGTTTAAACTGAACAGTCTAGACGTCATAGTGGCTTCTCCGTATACAAACAGGGGCATTTGACACACTGATCAACAATACAGCGTCTAGTCAAATAGAACTGTCGATTGTCAATAGAGAATCTCTTTCTGGGTGATAAACCGAAGTTAAATATCTAACAGGTTACAATAGTCATTCCTTGATGAAAGTACTTTGAACGAAAATCTCCATTAAATAGAAGGCAGGAATCTCGAAGCGTCTGATTGATTATTACTATTCTCTTTGGCATTGCGCAACGGGTTCCCACTCTAAAGGGCAGAAAGGACCCCAGAGTCATATTTACCATCTAGATTCATCAATAAGGCGTTTTCAATTCAGTACCATTTAGCTGATGACAATTCCGTTCTGGTAGATCGGAGTATACATGTAGGCAGATCTAGATTTGTATCTAATACCGCTTATGCCGGTGCTAGGGGCCGTGTGGTCATGTCATTCAAGTTGCCACATGAACAGGTACAATAAAAGCGTGCCTGAGATACAACACATATCACGAATCGTTAGATTCTTGGTGTGTGCTTTAGAATAGGTTAACCAGAAGACTATAATGTGTAGTCATGTGGCTCTGTCAGTATGTCGGCACCTCTTCCCACATCCCTTATATGTGATGTACTATTGACACCATGGTTTAAACGGAGCAGTAGTGTACCAAATATGGTGGTTCAATGTTCGGAATCGGCCAATAAAAGCTGATGAGCCGTCTATTTTCTTGGAACTGCGAACCCTTCTCTCGCCATTTGTCTACGGAATGTATTATGGGAACTGCGCATGATTCGACTTCTTTACAATCATGCAAAGATCAGGTTAGGTTTTTTTTTATCACCGAAACAGTGTCGCCACCGCCGAAGTGAAGGTTTCAAAAACCTAATATTTAGTACAATCTACTCATTCAGTAGCTCCAAAATACATATCCAGGAGTTTGAAAAGCTGTTTTTCGAAATACCATATCTGGTAGTTCAAAAAACAGAGTGATCAGTTAGTGGTAGCTTGACATACTAGATTCGATACTTAAAAAATGTCCTTATACAACCAATATCGCTAGATCCAGTTGAAATTCGGCGAATAAAGTCTCAAAATGACATATTTTTGATACCTATTCACCAGTATCAGTAATAATTTGCTTCAAGACACATTCCACATCTTCGCTTACCGGTACATAGTGAACATGTCTCTATTTTCCAACAATGTGAGCTATCAGATGTTACTTCATAAAACATTATACTTCACCTTTATTTACGTAAAGGAGAGCCCATCTACAATGCAGCAGTAAGATTACTTTCGTATTTCTTAAAGAGTCCATTTCTCTGCTCGACAATATTGTCGTATTGAAGAACTACAGATATGGATTCACAGTCGTGTGAGTTCGGTCATGTTCCGTCAGATGAGTTTTCTGGACAGCTATATGGACACAGAGGACATGTCTAATACTTTGCGTCAGTGTGATTTCTCTTGTGCTTTACCAGGTTACTTTAGTTTGAACAGATATATGGACACAACGGACATTTGTATGGCTTTTCACCACATGAGTTCTCTCGTAAATGTTCAGATGACCTTTCTCGGCAGAGCTGTATGGACACAATGAACATTTGTGCGGCATTTGTCCAACATGAATCATCTCGTGTTTCTTCAGATTTTCTTTCTCTGCACAGCTATATGGACACTGTGAACATTTGTATGGCTTTACATCAGTATGCGTTCTCTTTTGTCTCGCTATATTTTCTTTCCGAGCACATCTTTATGGACATGATGGATATTTGTGTGGCTTTTCTCCACAATGAATCGTTTCGTGTTTCTTCAGATTGCATTTCCAGGCACAGCTATACGGACACAATGATCATCGCTTTTCTAGGACTTTTCTGTTTCTAGGACATATTCCAAGGAGGTGGAGTTTGGGCTGATGCCCCGGTATTTACTTCTGGACGTGGAGCTCAATCCATTTTCGGTCACATGATTACATTGATCAACCAGAATTTTCACTTTTTCACGTCCTATGTTGGCACAAATATCCGGATATTCCTGGGAGATAAATGTACAAACAATGTAGTTCATCATCGGTAGCCTTACGTTTGTCTATCCGTAAATAGTCAGGGCCATATTCGATGCCTCAAAACCATGTTATTCATATGTTAAGCTATTTTATAATAAAATAGTATATTGTACGTCTTGGGTTCTATTTTAATCAATGTGCAACACTGTGCCAAAAAAACCCATATAATAGAACCAATCCAGACATTGGCTGGATGTATATCTCCCATATCTTCCGACAGCGGGGAAAACCGTGACGAAGTACATCGAATTTTTGTCATATTTATGACGTGATATGTGCAGCAAAAAAAGTTCAAATCATCACCAGTGTTAATATTTCAGAGGTATCCAGTAAAAAGTATTGCACTAGTTGATTTCACAAGAACATGTATACTGGAATAGATTCAGAAAATCGGGAACGTCCAAAATGTAACATATATGAGAACAAGAGTCCAAGGGGCTTCAATACGGATGGCCGGACGAACTGACGTACGTACATGACGACGACAATACTGGCCAAGGGGTAATTAGGCTGGAAAAGATATGCAGCTAACCAGGTATCTTTCTTCTGAGTTACATATATCCGTATCTTATCTTTAATAGCTCGAATTGATTCTACTTGAAGCTTAATTTACAGTTATAAGAGATTACGTGAGTCATATTCATTTTGAAATTGGTAATACGTAAGATGTTAGATGATGCGTCATGTTCCACCAAAGTAGAATTCGAGTTGCGACATGTTTCAATCGTGCCCAACCATTATCTGTCCTGTTTCTGACCATCTCCTTTAGATTATAACCATGATTCCATGCTTTGAGATTTTTCTGCAATATTATTAATTTTATTGAGATAATGTATAAGTCGGCAATCTTTTTATAAATATAACCCCAGATATTTGTGCTACACATAGTCTATACCCCTGCTAATATCCGAGTCATATTTGTTTCAATGACTCGTGTGCCCAGGCCTGGCGAAGTACTCGGTACACTGTATGAAACTCGATCTCAGGTATTCCCCGGTGGCGACGCAGCTTCGTGCAAGCGAAATGTGCATCCCAATCCGAGTCACATATTCCTCCGTCGAGGACACATTCCATTCCACAATTCACTTAACCAATTAGTCCGACAGTTTAATCAGCCTTGAACACTACTTCATGCCTACCGGAATGTACCTTCCACAGGATGGGGCCCTCGGTTACCGATCGCTAGCCTCACACCGCTGAACCGGTATGGGTTCGAACCCCGATAGTGTCTGTCTGAAAGTTTGCAAGTTACTTTTCGACAGCCGGTGGTTCTCTTC
>JAVTVY010027156.1:0-114067 GCA_036873755.1 Hanleya hanleyi
CATGGCGTATGTGAGGGAACGAACATCAATGAAGACAAGAAAACTTGCCTACAGATACTCGTGACACTATACAAATAGCAGTACACATTACCTCTGATTCGATTTCTGCGATTCTTTCCAAGATCCCCATATTCGTTTAGATGAAATGTTCCAAATAATTCAAGAAACTTCGGAAGTCACTTCCAACAGGTTGAGCAAATCCTCCAATATCTGCTTAAAGCGCATGTCGCCTGCGATTTGCGCCTTTCCGGGTTGTTACTCGAGATCACTCTTTTCAGATATTTACACTACACACAGAAAGCGTAATATTAATCCGCCTGAACAATGTAACGGTTTGCCAAAAAAAATTCCTGGGCCATTTCCTGTAAACAACTTTTTGCTTTACGATAAAGTGAATATGGTACAGATGTATACTATCTTTGTTCATATGTAGTTTGTTTAATATTGTTTACTATATAATTAGTGCCTGTGGATGCACATTGTCACCGAAGCACGAGGTGTAGATAGCCATTGATTGGTTGAAATGTCTCAACGTCACGGGTCAAAGGCCAGCTCAAGCCATACATCGCCGACTGAAAGCAGCAGGGATGATGATCCTGCAGAGGAGGATGGTCACCCACATGTCTGTAGATTATTGAACCGGAAGTGGTTGTCTTTTGCAGAACGTTTGCAATGTCGATTAGTATTTATCCCATGAAAAGCGCGAAGTCTACGTTCATTCCATCGTAACTCATTAGCGAAGGATTGTATTTGCGAGACTGCACGCCCGTAAGCATCATTATTTTGGGTCCAACATCATTATTTTCATTCAGCTATATGCAAATTAGGGTCAGCTATGTTCTGCGCAAGTGTATATCCGGGCCCTTCAGGAGCATTTCCAATGTTGTGCATCAGCAGTTCAAATACCTTCCGATTTTCTTTTCAAAAAATTTCATTATGTCTTTCTTGCAAGTTGTGTAATATTCTTATAGTTTAAATGTAGTGTTTTGTAGTCTATAGAGTTTTCTTTCACTTTGTTATCGTCTCCTAGAAGCTCGTTGTGGACGTTGGAACCTGAGTCACAAAACTGAAAACAAGGTGGGTTGAAGAAGCATGGACGTCAAAACAAAATGGAAATCTGTGTGATGTTGAGGTTGAAGAATATTTGTTTTTGTTTATTTGAAGTGATTATCTTATTTGTACATCATGATTTTGACGAGAAATGCAAAATCCTGCAGCAAAGGAACATAAAATTCAGTGCATTACATGACTGCTTTAGTCTGTTCACATAAATTTTGACAATAATTTTTGACATCAAATTGATTACCAGTCTTGAGCCGGTCAAACGAATTACCCAAATGAAAGTCCGATTACCCAAGTGAAAGCACAATGAACCCAAATGAACAAGTATTCACTTCAACGAAGGTCCTATTATATACTAGAATGCAAATATGTTCAAAATAGAACGGATGGATGAAAAAAAAACATTTTCCACGCGGCCGTAGCGCAAATTTAAACCAGGAAGTATATGTCGCGGTGAGGCAGCGGAAGGGGGACTAACTCGTGTCTCGTTTGCATTCCATGCCATGCGCAACCACCTCGCTGGGGGTCTAATAACATGGAGCCTGCGAAATGGAACATGCGCTGTGGGGAGGTTGTGCCATGCGGTGTTCACCCAGCGAAACCAAACGTACATATAATTTCCGAGACAATATTTTCGTAATATTCCCTACGGTTTAATTAATCGAAATACTTATGGTCACTAACAACGTTTTACAATCATAACCTGTCGATATGGGCTCTTGCAAATGTTATGAAAACCTGAAAATACACGCCACAAACACGAATTTCTGAATCCAAAAAACTAACAGGATCGCCAAAAAGCCTGGCCAACGCAAGGTGCAGAAGCGAGAGGGCCCGCTAGCGCAAATTCATGTACACTTTTAACAAGTCATTTGACTGACCATTCACGTTATTCAACATGATAAAATAATGTATCATACACATCTTTTATTTCCTTCAGTCTTATTTTCTAGATATATTTTTTTTAATCATTGTCATTTTCGTTTGCTATGAAGCATCAACAATTTGGTAGGCGATGCTGATTGATTTGAAATTGATTTTTTCCCCGGTCTTGGATAGCGAGTTATTTCCCTTCACGTTGTCTCGCGACTACAGTGTTCTGCCGTCCTAGTTTCGGTGGACTAACTAGAATTATACTTTTTGGCCTACTATCGCTCCATTCAAACCAAATGTTCATTTGGGTTCATTGTACTTTCATTTGGGTAATCTGACTTTCATTTGGGTTCATTTGGGTAATTCGTTGGACCCGTCTTGAGCCTTTAGCTCAAAAGTGACTTTTGCTGTTTTACATGGCTGCATTTAACCTCCATCCCCAAGCTTGATAATTTCGGGGAACTGAAAGACATATGCCACTTACAGATCAATATATATTTTCTCTACATATATAGGGTCTGGTAAATTAAGAGTGTCACAGAAACCCAGGCTTTTCTTTAACATTTGAAGTAGCCATGATCTGCATGTGTGTTGGTCAGTAACAGTCATTTAATATTGGAATTCATGCACAGTGTGTGTAAACTCTGGCTACAGATAGCTCGACAACTGTTTGAACTCCGGCACCTATACTGCCCCTTATTGAAAACTCTGGAAACCAGTGCCATCTTCAACTTGAATATGGGGCAAATTGACACAGCAAGTGAACACCTGTCCGACGGCATTGGAATGTTATCAGAAGTGTCCATAATCTGTGAATAGGCTTTGTAATTATGTTGTCAGAAGTGTCCATAATCTGTGAATAGTTGTTGTAATGATTGATGTCATTAGAAGTATCCATAATCCGTAAATAGGCATTGTAATGATGTCATCAGAAGTGTCCATAATCTGTGAACGGCCATTGTATTGATGTCATCAGAAGTGTCCATTAGACTTTGTGACATATCTTACATGTAGAATTAGTGCTGGTTTGGTCAAGGTCATGATGCTCAAGGCCAGAAGCTGATGCACATTTCTTGAATGAGTTGATTGATATTTCATCCATATTTTCTCAGACTTAATAAAGATGACAGAGTATCAGAATTTAATGACAGAATTCTTTGGATTGTTTTGATGAACTTGGGAGATAATACATAGATACATCTAGATAGACAAGCTTATATAGATAGATCCTATATTTGGAACCCAGGTACATACAAAATTAACACAAAGTTAGTTCACATCGTGGCCCTGCAATATTCAGGCCTCGAAAATTGGTTCATTGACGTAACCGAAAAATCGGTTACGGTAATTTTGTCTTACGTAACCTATTGTTCGGTTACGATGTTAATTTTTACGTAACCAATTGGTTTCGCAAAACGGTTACGTAATTACAACAGTGCGCCGTCAACCAGTACCGTACAACTCAACTCGGGAGTAATATAAGAATGTGCACAGCACGTGGTCAGCGACTGAACAGACAAATGAGTTAACATACGGGAATGGGATTGTACACGTAAATCGCTTCCACCATTCATGATTGGCTATTGTGACTCTGGCTGTATAATTCATTCACCATTTCCTTCTGATTCCATTAAAATCCCGATCGAAAAGTCTGAGAAGTTGAACACGCCGCCTGCAAATTTAGAGATTGCGGAAGTGACAACGGGTGTTAACCGCAAGCTCCGCGCTCCGAGATAATTCCTCTGCTGCTAGCTCCGCATGTCACCTCTGCTGCTAGCTCCGTGCAGATCTTCCCACGGAGCAACAACCTCGGAGCGAGGAGGCTTGCGGGTAACACTTACATTCCAAGTTGTTCAAGTTTGATAATGCTGTTTCCTGGCCGCAATTGGTTTATTACGCCTGCCCTGAACCGAGGATAGACAAAACACTCTGTGCAAGTGGTAGTCTACAAATTCGATACAGACAGGGTCGAGTTTGCGACTTTGTTTCGCTTTTGAAACATGCTGAAAGACACACATCATGTGGTTAAAGTTTGCACAGTGGACAGACAGAGAAGGGGTTGGAACTTTTGTTACCAGAACACCTGTTCAAGAAGCGCATTCACGTAACCGATTTTTCGTTCTGGCCATTTCGGATTTGCGTAACCAACACGCGAACGATCGTTTCGTTCGCGCCAAATTTCGAGGCCTGAATATTCATCATTATATCTTAGCATATATTCATCCCTCATAACCAGATCGTCCTCAGTGGCTGAGTGGCGGCTATGGCGCATCGCTGGTAATAGCTAGTCTCAAACCACTGCACCAGCACTAGCCCAGCTGGTTACTTGCCCGTTATCCCCGACTTCCTCCACTATTTAAACTGGCTTCACCATAACCTTGAAATAGCCTTGAGTGTGACATTTAACCGAATTCCCCCCCCCCCCCCACTTTCCCTCATAAACGATGTTCATCTTAGTAATTAAGTTACAAATTTTTCTCTTCAGAGACCACAGTACTGAATCGACAAGGCTGATTATAGGCGAAGGCAGCAGTACTTTGTCATGTTACAGTCATCTGTTGCCGGGATGACGTCTGCTTGCAGCCAGATATTTGCTGCAATGCTAAAATGAGGCAGCAGATGATTGTATGTAAAATATGGCAACAGTCTATTGTAGCTAGCATTTCTTGAGGCAACCATGCATTTGGTAATTGTAACCCATGGATATCTCTAGTCGATACTCATGCCGATGATGAATTACAAGATGTTCCGAATGATTAGTAAAGTTCAGGGTCATTGACTAGTAGCCTAGACTACGAGGCTCAAATTAGTTCGAGCTGACCGTATTTTAGGCCTACAATAGACTGTCATTTGATTCATATTTTATATTAAATATACATGAAGTGAATGGAAATTGAAAGATAATTAGATGATATTTCTGAGAAGTAAGTTTTCAAGTGCTCGTTATGTACAGTTTAATCCATGAAGTCGCCCTGTTTCGTCATAATCGTTTTTCATGGTACTAGACATATAATGGACTGCGGCTCACATACTGTAGCTCAACTGAAACGACTCGAAATATGTAAAATATTTAAGTTCTAATGGCAAGAACACGAGATTTGGTGTAGATGCAGTATGATATCTATAATCATCTTCGTTGATTCAGTACTGTGGAGATGAACATCCTGCTTCATAAATTCAATAGCTGAAGTATTCCCCTAATAGTAGAAATTGTGAAAAACATTGAAAATATTTCAGCTTCAAACATGACTGCCATCGGGCAGAATCTGGTTACAGTTTCAGACACATTTGACTCGTCTGTAATTTCAGTTACGATGACAAGATATATGCATCCCCAAGTGGCATGAGTTTTGTACCATTTTTGTTGCCACAAGGGGAAGATTAAATTTCTCAACATGATGGCTATACATGCAAGGATTCATAGAAGTCCAAATTTTTACTACCCAATACAAAATATTGAGTTTTTTTTATGCTCAAATTGAGTTTTTCCAAGTTTTTACGGCCCACCCACAATCTGATATTGAGTTTTTGGATATTTTTACCACCCTACCAATTAAGATATTAACAAATAATTTCTGTAATACTGAAGTCAAACACTACATAAACCCACAAACTGTCAACAGGTCTGGCACACTTCACCTCTGATACATTTCACTATAAAATCCAAATATAATTAAACGTTAATAACGCATTCAGGTGAAGCTGGTAACGTGTTTTATTTAGTTCTTACGTATCATAGATATTTATAATGAAATACTGAAATAAAATTTTAAGAAGTTTTCTGTTGGTTAATTTTAACTTGAGAAATATAATGAAGACATTAAATTTGGACATAAATTAAAAACATTGTGTGATGGAAAAGAATCTAGTCCAATGGTACAGGCCATGACATTAGAGATCATTGCGTAACCCCCAAAAGGTTACGGGTACTGCAGGTGCGTAACCTATTGGTTAGGTTACGCCAAACTTGACTGCGTTATCCAAAGGTTGCGTGAAAAGGTTACGCAGAATTTAACAAAATGCTGGATGTCATCAATATAAGCAACCGCCAGAACCTGGGTTAAATGGACTCTGTCGCCACTTTATTCAAGATTCCTGTTTTCGTCCTTACAACGATTAAAAAAGTTTTATAATTATAATAAAACAGTGTATTTTTTATTATTAAATCATTTTGGTCCAGGCATTTAGCAATATTTCGACCATAATCTGAATATAGTTTGTGTAATGGTGAATACTGACAGGTCAGTCTTTGGAGATTCACAAATTACGAAAGTATAAAAACAAAAACTGGACTCCGCATAAGCTCCTTCTGTCATGTCATGTAGTTTTATTTCAAAGTGTATCGCACTACTATCAGCGAAGAAAACCACATGGTAAATTTGTTCTCGTATTCCCGTCGTCCTGCCAACTGAAACAGAAAGCACGTGGAGTTTGTCGTGTCTATGTAGTCTGTTGCTCAAGTTCATGTTGGGCTGCAGAGTTGCTCTTCACAGGTTGTACAGATTTCCTGTCAATCAGCGACCAATGGGAGCGCTTGATTTGGTGTTGGCCAATCTTCTGTTGTGAAGCACGTGTCGCAGACTGTGTGCGCCCTATGACTGTAGTTGAGACCCTGTCGTTATATCGTCGTCATTGTGATCTGCGCATGTCTCACACCTGAGTTTACTTCCGCTTTCTGTATCAAGCGTGTTATTGGCAAAACTTTGGCAATTATTTCTAGAGCTGAAAATCCCCAAACATTCGAAGCCAGATTGTCGAAGGATCGGCGATGGATTTCACATCATTGAAATAATTTGCACCATTTTCGAGGATTGAGTGTTCTTCAAAAATATTGAGGATTTCTTGCCCAAAACGTACACTTTTGAGTTTTTTACTGTCTGTATTCAGTTTTTGACATTTTCTTACTACCGTTTAACGGTAGTAAGAATGGACGTCTATGAATCTCTGACATGGATAGTTGCACATTATCAGCTAGTCATATCGTAGTTACTTATCATCGCTATATGGCAGAAGTACTGCTGAATGTGACATTAAAGGAGTACTTACCTCATTTTTGAGTGTGACTATTTATCAGCAATCGCATTCCAAACCTTACAGGCCTCAATTTAAGGAGTGCTGATGGTAACCTCTCAACAGGTTACTGTGAATTCTACAATGGTAACCTATGGCAACCTATTGCGTAATTATTAAGCTTTTGTCATATCGGTCAGAATTATGGGGCCAGAAAATAGGTTACCATTAATTTTCATATGGCACCCTGCAGGCAACCTGAAAACAGGTTACAGGTTACCACCTTAAATTGAGGCCTGCCTTATTATATAAAACTTCTGTTGATAGAATGCAAAATAAAAGAAATATTGAATATTTTGTTGCTCGGCACGGCGTGCACTGGGCGCCGCCATTGCACCACTGTGTAAAGTTTTTAGATGAGCGGAAGTGATTGTATACTCATCTAAAATAGTCACGATGTCATGGAGATTTAAGGTTGATCGTGTTGGTCATGCCGATAATTCACGAGAAAGAACTCAGTAAATCCACTGACGTTCTAGTTGATTTTAGTAACTGTAATCATGAAAATGTTTACAAACTTGGAAGCATGGTCATTCAACCCAAATCAATGTACAATTTCAGAGGGCGCTCTTTTAGTTTTAGTTTATCGCTGAGCTTCAAAAGTTGTCCAAATTGAATCGGGCAAGTCTCAGTTGAAAAACGTTGGGAAGAAATTCTTCAGTTGGCAGAGGTAACCTGAGCCACTTTCCTGTTGGGAATTACCCCCTGTGGGATTTGCTGCGCCAGTTTTTTCCTCAATTAAAACTCGGAGCCAGAATAATTCAAATGCCGTGGTTGGAACGGGGAACATCCCTGGATCAAGCGTTAGCCATGACGTCCTGAATGCTGACGTCATCAGGCATGTCATCACACAGGCAACATGGCAGCGCCCACGTCAATCTCAATACGGAAACATGGCTTCACAAATTGTATTAAAAATAATAGATCATCGCTCTCAATGACAGTAAAATAGTTAATTATATTTCTTTAAGAGTCTTACCTTTGTAATAGGAACCTATATATTCCTTTAAAGCCCAACTCACTCTCGCACTCATTCAGTGACAAGACATGCTGTAGCTCATATCATATCGTACCTGATTTGTGGAGGATTGTGCTTCAGTTTATTTCATCTTTCTCGCTCCAGAAGAGGCCTGCATGCACGATGCCTGTGGCTAATTTACCGCACCAAGTCTTTATTTGGTACATCATTCATTAATATGTCACGCCTCTCTAACCTCGTGATCACCATTACGACCAATCAAAGGCCACTATCTTACTATGCAACACCTCAATTATGTGATAACATGCAAGCACATTTAAATTTTAGTCACATGCGACAGACCGCCTAAATGAAAAAGGGTGATTGGCCGTCGCGATATAAATGGCATATAGAGACACAAGCCTCGTAATGCAATTGCTAGACCAGTAGAGAACAGGCAGGGGAAAGCCATTGTGCGCGCATGGATGTTTACAGGCAAACACTTATTCAAAAATCACCTGCCTACTGTGGCCCCATCTCTCAATCATGTCAATGCCTTCAAACCCAGACTTCTAAAATCCCTATGCCCAAGCGCATAATATTATGTACTATTTTTATGTCAAGACATTTACGTGTACATGTCATATACTCTGCTGTGTTTCGTGATTGTATATATGTTGTACAGTACATACTTGTATATTTTTTAGAGGGCCTCCGGGAAGAACAGTTTTTGCAACTGACAGAGTTACCCTCATGAAATATCAGCGACTAGTATTCTTTGGCATGGTTTTTCATGACCACCTATGAAACTCTGTTATATCTCCTGACAGTCTTTAATAATTAAGAAGACGTTCAGATCGGGATGCCCTGTAAAATTTTTCATTCATTTTATACGTAAGTCAAGATATTACATTTTATTTTGACCTTTACGAATCCACCTAGAAATCGACAGTCACCAACTTAGTTTACACTCTGGTACAGTCCAGTTTAACTCTCTGCACAGAGAAAAGTATTTGGAATAATTATTCAACATTACAACTGTATCTAATTCACACTAGCTCTCCGATTAAATATTGTCCATGATTCCATTATCCTAACTGCAGCACTTTACACTCCTTTCTCCCAGGTAAATTGTTTCACTAGGACTGAGGTACTTGCACAACTCCTGTAAAATATATAAAGTCTATTCCGTTATACAGTGACATCACTGGGGATTTTTCTTTCTCGGGGAAAAGCCTAATTTTAACACTGAAGTAAATGGAAAAAACTTCCAAAAAGAATAGTTCAACTCTGATTTGAACACATAATTTGAACAGATGTATTATCGTACACTTCGTCAAGTTTAGCTTGAGTACATTGTATGAGGGAAGAGTTTTAGGAAAACCCTGCTATGCTTCATTGAAGCCTAGGTTAAAAATCGCCCAGTTGCCCTGGTGATGATTATGGCACCGTAATTGACAGAACAGCCGGTTTTTTTTTTTCAGAGCCGCCGTTACTTCAGTTGTACCTAAGACAATATTTCATAGCTTTAAATTCTGTCTCAAAATGGAAGAAATTTTTCCTCCGATGTCAACTGTGCTGTTTACATCATTGAAGTATGCTAAGGCATCCTTGTTTTCATATTTTACCAAGTACCCAATACATTTCCATTTTCCAGGAGAGTTATTATTATACTATCCTAAAGAAGCAGTTGGGAGAGTGCTTGACCGAGATTGAGGAATCTGTCCTTCAGAACAAGAGATTGTAACATGTGCATACATGTATTGTTTTTAGGCTGAGAATGGACAGGGAGACGTCAGATGATGTCTTTCAAGAAGAACGGAGCAGAGAGAATGCATCCAGATCATCGACAGAGAGTGAGGGGGAGTCGAAGCGGGTGGATACCCCTGGGCCACTCCCACAGTACCAGTATGACAGAGTGAGTACCAATTAACATATGAGATAGGGCAACCAACAAGTACATGAATGAATGCAATACTCTGATAACAGTGACCTGTTGTTTCATGGCGTCACATGTTTCATCAATCATTGCCAATTTAGTAAATATAGGTCTATGAATAAAACTCTTGTCCACTAATCTTGTTGCCAGACAAGGGGATCTTGAAAACATTGAAATGTGACAATCCAATTGCTTGAGTTTCTCTTAAATTTGGCCTCGAGTGGTCAAGTGGAACTTTAAGCTCTTCAAGAAATATACACCAAATAAGGTCACAAATGTGATTCGGAACTAATGAAAATAACACAACTGTATGTATGGCAAACCCACTTTCTGCCATGGTAGAGCTTTTCCAGACAAACCATGGTTTAGAGATGTACAATAACATGTAAGTATGGTGGTCAACTGTAGAAAAAACACCTGAACATTTACGGATTTCTCACAATACTTTAGACATCCCAAAGTTTACTCAAAATCATGATCTGTAAAACTGGTTTCGTGACAGGTGATGCATCCATATACAGGAAATTAATGGAGATGATGGGTAAAACTCAACACCAAGAACTGTACAAATTATCCAGCATGACTTTGGGAAAAATGTGGAAAGATTTATTTTCATTTTATCCAAGGTACATGAATGTAACTCAGGGGTTTTTCTAGACAGTTTTTATCCCTCGGGCAGATTCTGCCCGAGCGGTATTGTCGTTGCCTCCGTCGTCTGTCCGTCCGTCCGTCCGTCCGTCTGTCCATCATATCATTGTAAACACATTATCTAAAAAATTCCTTCACTTACAACAATGAAACTTCATACAGTTGTTTAATACAACCAGTACCAGAAGCCTATTGAAAGTCGGTGCCATTGGATGTGTTTTTGAGTTTCAGGAGTGGTCAAGTGCCCCTATTATACATGTCTGTCTGTTTATTATCCTGGTGCAACACATGTATTTTACGGAACAATAGTCCTTTAGATCACACACAATGGAAATTAATGGAGATGATGGGTAAAACTCAACACCAAGAACTGTACAAATTATCCAGCATGACTTTGGGAAAAATGTGGAAAGATTTATTTTCATTTTATCCAAGGTACATGAATGTAACTCAGGGGTTTTTCTAGACAGTTTTTATCCCTCGGGCAGATTCTGCCCGAGCGGTATTGTCGTTGCCTCCGTCGTCTGTCCGTCCGTCCGTCCGTCCGTCTGTCCATCATATCATTGTAAACACATTATCTAAAAAATTCCTTCACTTACAACAATGAAACTTCATACAGTTGTTTAATACAACCAGTACCAGAAGCCTATTGAAAGTCGGTGCCATTGGATGTGTTTTTCAGGAGTTATGCCCCTTTATACATGTCTGTCTGTTTTTATCCTTGTAAACACATTATCTCAAAAAGTCCTTCACTCACAACAATGAAACTTCATACAGTTGTTTAATACAGCCAGATCGGTGTAATCGGATGTGTTTTTCATGAGTTCTGCCCCTTTATACATGTCTGTTGGTCCATATCCTTGTAAACACATTATCTCAAAAAGTCCTTCACTCACAACAATGAAACTTCATAGTTGTTTAATACAGCCACTACCAGAAGCCTATTGAAAGTCGGTGCCATGGGATGTGTTTTTCAGGAGTTCACACAAACCTGTGTGGATTGCTGTGAATAGACAGTAATCGTTCGACTACATCTACTATAGGTAATCACTGCTCTATTGCTATATTGTTTTGTCTGTCTATGATCTATATCATACAGGTAAAATTATGCCCACCCCAAATATGTGAGTTGTTGGGGTCAGAAACATTATTTCCACAATTGCTCTGGGCCCGGCCCGAGGGGTCCCGATGGCGACAGCCACATGTTCATTGTGGTATTCCCGATGAAAACGAATTTGAATTGAGTTTTTGCGATTTTTTCAAAATTGAGTTTTGAGCTAGAGATTCAGTTTTCTGGTTTTTTGGGGAAGTGCGCGCTGCAGGCGCGGAAAAAAATTGAGTTTTTAAAATAAAAGATTGAGTTTATGTAAGTCGGGGCCGAACAAAAATGCCCCGATCACGGGAAAGTTATCGCAACCGAAAGTTCACAATACAAGGTTTTTGTTGTTCGTGTCACCTTCATCCCTATGCCAATAAATGTCCGTATCAGAGCCAACTCTTCATGTCATCTCTGCCACTTTCCGGGTTTCCGTATGTTTGTTTAGCCGCAGACACCGCGTCTCGTCATGGGATATCCAGTGAAAATGAAACCCGCTCAAGAAGCTTTCGCGGAGATTATTTTTCTTGACGTTAACTGCAGCGCCCCTACGGGTGGTTGGGTGGGTTCAGGTTCCTGTTGCTTCAATGCATTTTGCTGAGAAGCAACAGGAACTTGACAATGTGATGTCTGGCACTGTAATATCACTTGTCTTTATTGCACCATGTAAGCGCCTTGTCTGTGTCTTGTGGGCTGTCCTTAGTGTTTTATAGGGTGGATGGAGGGTGTCTGGTTCCATGCTGCTTCAAAGATATCTTTGAGGTAGAAGGAACACAACTGGGCTGGGTGGTGCTTAGTTGGTTCGTCGTGATATAGCTGAGATATTGTTGAAAGCGACGTTAAATTCTATTCACTCACTCACCCTTACAATGTCGTAATATCATTGTATACGTTTTACGTTAATAAATCTTATCTTATGAGAAGGGAGGCAATTCGCTGTCGAGTATCGCCAGATATCTGTGGCATTGAACTGCTAGGTTTTCGATGAAGGGTTCCCGACCATTTCAGCGCCATTTTCTTCAGCTCGACACGTGGGACATGCTTGACAGTCGTAAGCGAGAAAATCTCAAGAACACAAATGAAAAATATATTTGTCATACTCTGAAAATTCTTCAACTTCTTTGATCTTTTGGAACTCTGTTTGAACGCGTATAATACCTGCCTCCCGTCGAAGTGGAGTGCCTCACCTTGTGTTTTGTGGTGGAAAACAAGCAACATGCAACCTCTGCCCTTGTTTCGGTAAATAGAGAATTTCGTTTAGAATCCAAAACGAACGAATAAATTATTGTAATACACAAATGCTTGGGAGGAATTTCTGTAAAAATCTTTTATCATGCTTTATTTCTGCCGCGAAATTAACGCATTATTGCTCCTTCTGTGACAGTGTCGCCTGTTTTTCTGCCATAATGAAGTCAGTTTGGAAGTACTGACAAATAAACACAAACGGCATATTGGAAGGTGAAAATAAATGTTATAAATTCAACGCACTTACAATGGAAAACAAACTCTTGGTTCTGTGGTGTGTCATTTCAATTCATGCTACAAAATTCGCAGGGCTAAAATCAAAGGGGGGAGATCATGAGATGTATGTGATCGCAGTGATCCAACACCATTCAACGGAGGTCGTTCAATGAAAACAATGACCTTGGGGCCGTCCTTAAAATTATCTGGGTTTCCGGTAACCCGACCGACCCATCAAAAACTGAAAATCGAGGGTCGGCGGTTTTATTATTATTTTTTTTTCACGAGAAGAGAAATAAAATCCAAACCTGGTCTGTATTTGCAAGCTAATTCAATTCGTCTATCTTCTACAAATGATTGTTCTCGCTGCTCTAAAATGCATTTTTTTTTCACAATAAAATGCTCGCCGGTCGTTAACAGAACTGAATTCAGCGATACCGGAAGCACATGGCAAATCTTTGGCTTTAGTTTTGCCCGTGACAAAAAGCTGTAGTTGTCTCCCTTGCCGTTCCGGGAACTAAAATGGTGCGGTCGCCATTTTCTGTTTTCGTCATACAAAGTGGAAATGTTTTAAAAAACAATCATATAACCCTCGTGTCGACGACATCGACACTTCTCGAGGTCTTAGTCAATCGTGCAGGATGTCGAGGCAGAAATAGAAACCATAACGGTTTCTAGATTGAATGCGGACTCCTCGACATCGTTTAGTTGCGCCCATGGGCCTAGTTGGTATTTGAATTTCACTTTCCAAGGCCGTCTAAATGGAATAAATTCAATTATCCAGACTCCTGGCCTTTGTGGTATTGTTTTTCCTTTGTCATGTTAATGGACAAAACTTTCCAACATATACCCATATTGAGATTTGTAGTGTCGTAGGTGATTGAACTCCACTTTCAAATGTGCCTATCAGAAAAAAAATACAAAAAAATTGCCTACCTACCTACCTACCCATCTTTTGCAATGGTCCGTTACCTGAAACAGGCATATTTTTAAGGATGGCCTGGCTTAGGGGTAAAATACTAAAAAAAAAAAAAATTAAACCAGAGCAATTTATCATTTTTTTAGGTGAAAAAGTCAAAAAAATTGAGTTTTATCTTTTTTTTTGATGAAAAAGGCAAAAAAATTGAGTTTAGTGACATTAATATGCGCGCCAACGGCGCACAAGAAAATTGAGTTTTACAATATTTGAAATTGAGTAGATGAAAAAATTTTGTCTAAAGAAAAAACCCTGGTAACTGTCATTACTACCCTCTTTGTTGGTAACTGACATTACAGTGTAAGTGATGTTATAATGTTCAGACAAAAATTGAACTGCCTCAGTGATCATGATTTCATCGCTATATAGCTGAAATATTGCTGAACGTGACGTTAAACCCGAATTCTCTCTCTCTGCCTCAATGATGACTACAAAAGAACTGTCATACCCCAACAGGCAGTCATCATGGTCATGGCCTGAAGAAAGAATGAAATGTATGCTTAGGCAATTTTCATCTGTTGTAGAAAAACAACTTTTCAGAATCATTCTGACATAAGAAAAATAAAATGTGAACTGCTATAACCATTTATATATGTGTCATTATCTGAACTCTACTGAAACGTCAATCAAATGGAAAAAAAGAACACCTGAGTAAGACAGTTGCTTTTAGAATGAAGCTATTACCAGACCAGTGATGTGTCCTGCTTCAATTTAGTTTCACATCACAGAGAGAGAGAGAATTAAGGTTTAAAGGAGAAGAAAACATATGACGAATATATACACTAAATGAAAGATCTATCTTCCCCCGTATCCAAAAATGTAAGCAAATATTTTTTGCGATTTTTTTCTTCTCGATTAAATCAGTCTTCAACCTGCGCACCGTTGTCTCTCAAGCTGGCTGCCATTTTGGCTCGGATCGTCTAAGCATGTGATGTCACTCGGGCCTCGCCGCTCTCTAGTGGAAAAGGCGAAAATATAATGACATTGCATGGAGATATATTACGAACCAAGCCTTTCTTATATTGGAATGATTACAATTTGACAGGAATAGGAACCGAACGTCGTGGTATGACTGAAATAGTGTTGAAAGATTAATAAACTCACTCCAATTTATTGCATCAGCCTCACTGTGCAAAAGTTCTTCTGTGATGCATTTGGAGTAAAATCCTACCAACTGTTTCAATACATCTGATGAAATGTCACGGTCTTTGGAAGGTTTGGATTGCCAGTTCTGTTAGGACAGCCAAACGCCACACACTTCGGCATGATTCACTTCACGGAATATTGGCACACTACCACTATCAAATTATAACAGTATACAATATATAGACCTGCAGTCCGGAGAGCTTATCATACTTTACCGTACAGGGCGAAAGTGAGTATGAGCCCGGCTGACGTCACGCAGCGATGCGCACAATATGTTTTGGACATTTCTGATTGGTTCAAATAGACGCAAGCCCTTGTAATGGCGGCACTTATGAATCTGTCCAGTTTTGATATGAATAGATCGGCGGTAAAAAATCACAAAAAATATTTGCTTATTTGGGGGAGATAGATCTTTCGTTCAGTGTATACATTAGTCATATGTTTTCTTCTCCTTTAACGTCGCGTTCAGCAATATTTCAGCTGTTTTGCGACGACACATCACAGAGATGATCAAACAGCTCCAAAGCAATTTGTGACAATTTCTGAGTTGCACTGCTAGATACTTCAATTAAGATTCATCACCAGGCCTTGAATTTCGAGAATTTGAGAACAAGGCCAGTTTGGGGGCAACGATTTGGTGTAAGACTCATGAAATATAATTGACAAAGGACCTGCTGCAAGTTGTATTGTCAGTCTTTTGTCCAGGATATTACCTTTTCAATGGGAGGTCTTACACCAAAGCCTTGCCAGTTTGGGGGAATAAAGGGCACAAAGGCATGGCTGGTAAAAAAAATACTGGGCGGTTTAGCAGCAGGCATCAAGGCCAGTAGGTAGGGCATCCAAGGCGCCTTGGTTAAATTCGAAGCCTGCATCACCGAATTAGAGACCCATAGAACATGTAGAATTGAGTGAGTGAATATGATTAAACGAGGCATTGATGAACAAATCTCTGTAATCATTGCGATGATATCGCCTTTGGACAAGGCTTGAATGGACTGTACTATTCGTACAAAGGGATGTGATCATGTTGATAGGGTGGCTAACCTCTCCTCAGTTAGCCACAGCAATCGACAGGGCCACTGCCACTGCAAGCAAACTTCACTACAGCATTTTAATTGCTGCAGTTGATAATGTACTACTGTTTGTACAAGATACAGTACACATGTATATCCACTGGCACTGTCTGATCGCAATGTCAAAATGATTATCCCATATCACAGTTGGTCTATAATTTCCATAATGGTGGCTAAATGTGACGTCAATGCCATTTGGTTGCCAAAATTAAACTTCAGTTTTCAGCTGGTGTTTACTGGCTAGCAATTGCAAATGTACATTTAAAACCATGCTATTTAAGATGACCTTGAAGCTTTGTCTTGATAATCATTGCTATTGTATTGCCATAAAATCTATGTTGATCTTTTAAGAGACAAATAATTCAGACACATTCTGTCACCATTTATCCTATCTCAGAAATGGTGGTTGTTGTTTAGCACATTGTGATTAAATATGCAGGAGAAATGTAGGCCGAAACATTAAATTCAGAAGGCCGCTCTGCACAAGTCCAATTTGGTATCTCTGTTTAACGTAGTATACAGTGAATTGTAAATGAACTGCACTGCATATTCTCAATGTCTGTACAGTCAGCGATAATGTGTCTGTTACAGCTGATAATTTACCTGACCAAATCAAAAAAGAAATCGTCAGCATCCAAGAGTCGATGATGTACGTGTGTGTGCAAGAAATTATTCAATAAGATCTTGACAATTTATTCGGAAAGACCACGTCTCGATCAAGAGTAGTAAAGATATATTGAAACATTTGGTAATTTCTGGTTTGGGCAGGGTGTTAGCCAGGATCCAAGGACTGCCTTTCCAAAAATCCCATCCTGCCAAATTTTACCTGCCCACTTTCTATTTTCTCCTAGCTCTCCCATGTAAATTTTTTCAAATTTCTTGCACTGTAAAACTTAACTTCACATACATGTACCTTATTGCTATCGTGTTCTTATGCGATTGCCGTATTGTAATTATATTACCACAGAACCAAAAATAGTCCCTGTGCTCCCCAATGCCCATGCGTGAGTACCCGGAATCCAATCTGTTCGACCACGTCACTTCATTCTTTCCTCTACAAGTCGTAGTGGACAGACGTAGTTCTTTGTGCTCTGTGAAAATTCTTGCATCTACCTCTGGATATTACCACGAAATTCCTCGTATACTATCTTGGATTACCTCGGAGATTCCCTTGGATTATCTTCGATATTACCAATACTAGTGATTCTCGGAGAAATTGCAACTCTTCAACTGGACATGTTGATGCCTCCTCCACCTGCTCCAACACCACTTCCGGTTCCGGTTCCGCAGTGGGCTGACTATCAACCTCACCCCAGCTGACACAATTCAGAAAAGTCACCTCGGCAAAATTCATGTCATATTAAAATAATTCCTATTTAACACCATGTTAAATATTGCTGAGGTGAACTGATTATGCCACGGCATTTACCTCGGCAATTGTTGATTGCTGAGGTGAATTGTGTGGGCTACACCACATATCCAGTCATCCATCTGCTTTGCCTCAGCAACCACTCGATCTCTCGCGGGGCAGTAGACCTAGGTTTACCTCTGCAGGCCCATTGACTGTGAGCTGGAAGCAGATGAGCTGTTTGATCAAACTTCACTGTTTGATGCTGATCCGGATTTGTTTCCGGATCCAGCCTGTACCACTCGAACTCTCGGTTAATCCAACTGACCTCGTTCATGTGCTCCAGCGTCAGCTCACTAAGGCTGGATTTTCTGTCGAAGCGTCCAAAAGGATGGTCCGGCCCACCAGAGCATCAACGACTGCGGCGTACCAGAACAAGTGGAAGACCTTTGCTACCTGGTGTTCTCGATGAGGAATTGTTCCAACCGCTGCCTCTGTTCAGCAGGTAGCGGACTTCTTCTGCATCTGTTTCATGGTAGGCAACTTGTTCCGGCCACGGTCGACAGCTATTGGTCCGCTATCGCCAGTGTATTTCAGTTCACCACAGGTGTCAACCCATCACTCGACGTCAACCTTTCTGCTCTTCTTCATTCCTTTCGAGTAGAAAGGCCTACTCCGATACCGCAGCTTTCTAAATGGGATTTGTCAATGGTTCTTAGGCGCCTCTCTGAGCCTCCCTTCGAACCTATCGGCACCTGTGAGATGAAGTTTCTCTCGTACAACACCGTGTTATCACCTCTGCATCTGCCGCCCGCGTATCAGAAATCCATGCCTTGGACTTTCGGTACAACCCTGAGTGGACCTGGGTGGCGTTATCTACTCTCCCGGAGTTTGTCGCGAAGAACCAATCCCTCCATGACAATCTTCCGCGTGAATTTGTCATCCCGGCTCTGTCCAACATCCTGTCCGCAGCTGTTGACGACGACAGTCATGTGCCCCGTCAGAGCTCTCTCCTGTTACCTAGCATGTGTTGAACAGCAGAGAGCAGGGTGGGTGTGTCTATTTATCCCTTTTGGGCCCTCGGCGAAGCAGGAGATATCCAAGAACACGATATGTTCCTGGTTTCCAAGACCATTCGCTTGGCGTATACGGACAAACCACCTTAGGTAACTACTTTAACCAAGGTCTCCGCCCATGAGGTCAGGGTCATGGCGGTATCCTGGATTCTATGGACCAGTAGACTGGAGGAGCAGCGTCCCCTTCGTGTCGTACTACGGGATATGACGCTACAAAGATGGGACATATACTCACTGGGACCCCTAGTTGCTGCCCAGTCTGTTGCAGACCCGTCTACAATGCACTAGACCTCCTTGTGGTTTTACCTATTTTTATATGCCCGCCAAAAGGCGGACGTATTATGTGATGGCGGTTTCTGTCCGTGTGTCCGTCTGTCCGGTTGTCCGTCTGTCATGTCCAGTCTATATCTGGAACAGTTTTCTATTTACAGTTCCAATTTTTGGTGAGTGGATACCCACAGGGAGACGATGTGTCGCGTACCAAAATGAAGGTCGAGGTCAAAGGTCAAAGGTCACTGGCCTAAAAAACAGGAAATCACTGAAGTGTCCGGTCTATATCTGTAAACGTTTTCTATTCACAGTTGCAATTTTTTGTGAGTGGATACGCCGGGTGGAGATGATGTGTCTCGTAGCAAAATTGTGGTCGAGGTCGGAGGTCAAAGGTCACTGTTGCCTAAAATCAGGGAATATTGATCATTGACAGTTTTCTATTTACTGTTCTAATTTTTGGTGAGTGGATGCCCTAGGGGGAATGATGTGTTGCATACCAAATGTAGGTCGAGGTCAAAGGTCAGTGTGCCCGAAAAATCAGGAAATCATGTAAAATTTCTAATTTTTTGTGAGTGAATTCAATAGGGGAAATTAAGTGTCGCATATCACAAAATAGGTCAAGGTCAAAGGTCACTGACCCCAAAATCAGGAAATTATTTTTTTTTTTTTTTTTTTTGTGTCAGTAGATACATTAGGGGGACACGATGTGTCACCTACCATAATGTAGGTCAAGGTCGAGGTCAATGTCACTGTGACCCCAAAATCATGAAATTGTTAAAAATCCTCATTTTTTGTGTCCATTGAGAAATTACGGGGAGACAGTTTGTCGTGTACCAAAATTTAGGTCAAGGTCACTGACTCCAGAATCAAGAAATCTTTGAAAAGTACTTTTTTTGTGTCAGTAGATGCATTAGGAGGACATGATGTGTCACATACCAAAATGTAGGTCAAGGCCAAACGTCAAGGTCACTGTGATCCCAAAATCATGAAATTCATAAAAATTATGACTTTTTCGTGCCTATTGATACATTGAAGGAAGACAAGGTTTCGTGTACCAAAATTTAGGTCAAGGTCAAAGGTGAAGGTCACTGTGACCCCAAAATCAGGAAATCACTAAAAATAACTTTTTTCTGCCAGTAGATACATTAGAGGGACATGTGTTACATACCAAAATGTGGGTCAAAGGTCAAGGTCACTGTGACCCCAAAATCAAGAAATCATCGAAAATCATATTTTTATATGCCGGTCGAAGACGAGGTCGTGTAAATGCAATGTTGCATTCTGTCCATTCATCCGTTAAGATTTGTTGTCCATGCGATATCTCTAGTTTCAAAGTATGGATTGGTACCAAATTTTGAGTACCGGTACATACCTTACTCGCATTTCAAAGAGGAGCCATTCATTTTGAGATCAATTTGTCAAAGGTCAAGGTCACAGTCCCCCAAAACTGAATCAGGTTTAGCTGACTATATGTGTTAGGTAACCGTTGGAATATTCAGAGTTCTCTCCCCTATATGTATATGGTATTTTCCTGTGGAGTTTGAATGTTTGAAACAGTTACATTTAGTTAAACTGTTGTGAAATAAAAACCATACATTTACTAATTTAACGGGGAGAGGGGTCCTTTATGAACTTCGTACCTGTTTCTTCCTTCATGAAAATTCTCTTGTCTGAAAGGAATCCATTTGCAGGAAAACTACTATTTTCTTGTGTTTGACTAGTGTCGATTTCAGTTTGGGATATGTGAGCTCTCAACTCTTGCTTCAAGGTTAACTAGCTACCAAGAGTTGAGCTCATTTTAGTTTATCATTCAATATAAGATGTGATATATAGGTTACATTCTCAGAAGCACAATATTGTAGACCTTTCTCTGGATTGCTAGCTACCAATTGGAATCGAGGCTATTGAACAAACTTGAAATTTGGACCAATGTAATTCCAGATATACAGGCGTATATTGAAGCCCCTTGGGCTCTTGTTTAAAAATCTGATTTGCTTGCTCTCCCCAATTTTTCAAAAAAGGGGGTGGGGGTTTGGTTTAGTGCCGGTCAGCTTGTTCACAGGGCTCTCTTTTTGGGTCCGAGTGATTATATCAATAGCCATATCGTCATCCTACATGCCTTGTGGCACTCGATTACCTTGCTGACTCCTCTGTTTTCCCCTTTGCCTTTGTTGAGTTTCCTTTCTGTTTTCGACCACTATTTCCCTTCTCTGCTATGATAGTCTAGCAATAAGGTATGTGAAGGTAAGTTTTACAGCGCAAGAAATTTGAAAAATTTGAAAAATTTGAAAATCAATTTTCATATTTCTAAGCTTAAACTTACCTTCACCTACTGTGATGGCCCTCCCAGCCTCTCCGCTCATGAGTTATTACCCCTCCGCCCATAGGGCTGTGGGGTCTTGTCGTTGCCATGTACGTACATTCGTCCGTCCATCCTAGCATCCGTCCGTCAACATGTTCTTGTCCGCTGAATATCTGCAGATCTATCAAGTCGGGCCTGACAAAACTTTGGTGAGAGCTTCCTGAATGTTGACTGATGAAATGATTAGATTTTCAGATGGCTGTGATGATTTCATAATTTTTAATTTATTTTTTTAATATTATTTATTGATGGCTTAGCTTTTGCACTGTTATCTATGCCCATCAGGAACCCTTGGTTGCATGTTTCAGTGTGAATTTTAAAGATTCCCTGATACAAGAAAGCCTGGTCCATTCAAGATTCTCATTGAATGAAGGACAACATTTTTCTTTAATTTTGCTATTAAATCATTCTATTCTACATCATATGATTTATCCTAAAACTTTTGCATGAACCATATTTGTGTCCACACATTCAACTGGTACAACATAATGCTTCAATTTTTGTCACCAAACATGTTACTGTACCTTGGAAATTATTTAAAACGAGTGATTAGGAGAACCCATTTTTAGCCTGACTCTGGGCAATTTTGAACCAGTTTGCATACCTGGAGCTTATGCCCCCCCCCCCCCCCAATAATGATAAGGGTGGGCCTGTGTCAATCAGTGTGTTTACTTGTTATCACACTTGTGCAATGCATAAATTGCCACTGATAGAGCTACACTTTCTTGCATGCTGTAATCCCAGCACACCACTCACGTGAAACCGAAGTCTCTTATATACGGTATCCAAGGATTTTTTGCAGGTTCCGATCCCAAACTCCCAGTTCCTTTTCTTAATTCATTATTGAGGGTCCAATTTTTTTAAGTGAGTTTCGGCGCAAAGAGCCTGTGATCAATCACAAAACAGAGGTCTATTAAGATGAAATTCAATACACAGCTATGCAATCAGATCGATATTGAGGCTCCCAGAAGCTTTTCTTGGAGTATTTCCTTCAGGAATCCTTTCAAATTGAACAACAACAACACTTTCGTTTTTTGTTTCATTTGTCCATATGTTTTCCGAAACTAAATTGGCCCTAGATGCAGCCCTGATCCTACTTGATTAAAAAAAAACAGGCTGAGGGGTCCACACACCTTTTAGGTGCTTGCCTGCAATTCATGTTCACACTGCGATTGAATAGGAAAGAAGGAAGTGACATGGTCGAACAGATTGGATTCTGGGTACTCGCGCATGGGCATTGGGGAGCACGGGAACTATTTTTGGTTCTGTGGTAATGTAATTACGATAGGGCAATCGCATAAGAACACGATAGCGCTGCAATAAGGTATGTGAAGGTAAGTTTAAGCTTAGAAATATGAAAATTTATTTTCAAATTTTTCAATTTTTGCCTGTTCAAATGTGGAATGGTCTTCATCACAACTTGAACGTCGCCCTCCCTCAACTCTGATGTAATTTTAACTTTACTCTGACATACATGTGTATCTAATGATGGCGCTAGTTTGTTAGCGCGAATAAAAAAACCGCTCTATCGCTGACATAAAGTGGATTATTCCCGTAAAACACCTCAATTCACAAAGAAATGATCAAGGAATAACACTTTCAGGCAAATTCTCCTTCATTTTGTTTGACTATTCTCATCATTGTATTTTTACACAGTATTAGCTTGCTTCAAAACCTTTCCTTGTTGTCATCCATGAATACAAACAACGTTGAAGTGAAATTTGCCTTTGTTTTCGTCTCCTTTAGAAAAAATGGCAGTGATATGACAAAACATGAAAAAGGTTCTACTCAATTGTTTTGGATAGGCCAACTGAGAAGACTGTTCTCACAACTTGAATAGGCCAGCATGTAATAAACATAATTCTACAGTATCATGTTGATTGATGTATTATTTCACTTACTGTTTGGGATTCTATTGTTATGATTGTAGGCTAAGTTGGCTGTATTGTCCAGGAGTCCAGCTGCTAAAATGTGGCCAAGTTTCCTGGATAAAGAGTATACCAAGTGAGTGTTGACATATTAGTGCATTTAAATCTATAAACATGATGTGTAATTGATGCACAATTTCATCTCTTATGTGATCATTTCATCGAGATAGGGTTGTCGTTGCATCATTGGACTTGTAATGTGGTGTCTAGTTACAACATATTACCCTGCTTTATGAGTATTGCTTCTGCACCGACCACCATGTCCACAGTTCATGTGTTCTTGACCTGTATTTGATATTTAAGCTCTTGTAGCTGTGCTAAGCAGCAGGCTCTATCCTACAAGTCCCTAATGGTGATTCTGTGTATATATTGTAATATATAACATGGTTTATTACAGTGAGGAAGGCTGCTGGGACCCTGAGAAATGGTTTCGGGGAGCTTCTCCTCTCCAGTCAGAGTTCCAGGACAGGAGGAAATCCTCTGCTCTGGACATGCTTCCTTCCAGGAGACGTCCTTCAGGTAGGTCACGGTACACCTTCAATTGTCCATCCGTGTTCATGGTATTCTAGCTATCCTTGAACCCCTCAAAATCATTGATTGCTAACTTGTCTGAAAAACCATGCAATTTGTCCTGCTATTGGCATTTCAGGCCTTGATACAAGGAAGTGACAGGCGAATGGTCAACTACTGGTCAGCCTTTCTGTAAAATTTTATTGTTCAAGTGTCTTACCATATTTACTATTATAAAAACCTTCAGTCTGGACTATTGTTGTTCCCGGATAGACTATTGCTCTCCTTGTGTCTCCTCACCCTTACATGAAACTTGTGGATGAAGTTTTGAACAAGCATTCATGCAGTCAGGGCCTGTAGCCAGGATATCTTGGGTGGTGCACTTTTGCTTCAATATGGCGCATCAGGAGGTTTGATACAGGAGAAAGAATGGGGCAAATAGGGGGTTCGCTTCTGTCTGAATGGGGCATTTGTATGAGAAACCATTCCATTTTTTTTATATTTTCCAAAAGGAGGGTTTACCCGAACCCAGAACACCCCCCACCCCCCCCCAACCACCCTCAATTTAATGGACCTGGCAAATTCATTAAAAGAACACAAGTATGTGAGGATTTAGGCGAGCACTGATTGCCTGCCTCAAATTTCATGAAGTGCAAGCAACTGTTCGCCTGCCCTGACAAGGCCTGCATAGCATACTTGTAGCCACAGTGATTGGTTCTATGTAGGAAGTAATGGACTAGCGTGTTAGAATAAATACAGTAAATCTGAGTGATTTTGCATTTAGCATGTTATCGGTGAGAAAACATAGAAACAAATGGATTGTCATCAGTTCCCACTGTGTAGATTGTTTGACTGGTTTTCTACTTTCAGATCCGAAAGAACGTCTTAAGGAGGAAAGAGACGGAATTGTTCTCAGTCCACAGAGGAGAAGTTTTGGTACTGGTTGTCATGTGACCCAGTCTAGTATACTTCGCCAACAGAGCTGCCCGTCAGATTTCCGTGATGGCAATGACCGGGATAGGTCAGTAAATAGTTTGTAAATCATGATGCATGATATGAGTAAGGAAAATAAGTGTTCGTTTAGGTTTAGTACACATCTGAAGTACATATATCAGGGGTCGAAATTGACTCTAACCAACAACAGGACTTTTGGAAAAATTGTTCGGCATCCAACTGAAATGTATGTATATTATCTGAAAAACTACAGGACATGACAATTTTTTGCCAGACATGTCCTGCGAATTTATGGTAATTTCGAGCCCTGCATATACATTGGACATGTTGTAAAATACAGGTGTTAAAAGAAGAAAAATAGCATTTTTTTCTGCACTTCGTTTTCCGTATGAACACCTGCACTATAAGATGAAGCATTTTGAAAATGTTTAGAGAAAAAATGAATTCCGGAAATACGGGTAGCTTAATCACTGTTACCATGGTTACCACAGTAACAAAATAACAGCTCTTGCTTGAACAGCTCTTGCTTTGTTAATTTGTTTGCTGTACTTGTTACCCCTACATGTACCCCATGTCATGTATTGTCTTTGTTGATCGGTGATTTAGGGACAGAAGAGACCAGCGTAGGATTGGCAGTGGTAGAATTCAGATCGACAGGGAACAGCCTCGGGAGAGAGAACGTGACTTCCACCGTGAGCAACGTTTTGACCGTGATCAAGATCGGGAACGAGAAAGACCGGATGCCCGTCGATTTGACAACAATGACCGTTTTAGAAGAGACTTGGACCGAAGAGACGTGGACCGAAGAGACCAAGATCGAAGGGTAATATCGTCAAATAAGATGATACAATGCACTGATCGAATCTTGCCCATTCTTTCAAAATTGCCCTAGTAATCTGAATAAATGAATTAAGATCAAGCTGTAAAATATCCAAATTTACTTTGAGACTTTTTTCCATGCTTCCAGTCCGTCATGAATTGTTTCCATGCATGCAGTGATCTACGAGTAGCAGCAATACCCCTCCCGCCCATGCAGAGGAATCCCTCTGGCAGATAATGATTTGTGTGTAGGCATGAATTAATGGGATTTTGTTTGATTTTCCAGAGAGACCAGCGGGAGTATCGTGGTTATGGAGGTAAATCTAAGTTATTATACATTCAAATGGACATTCATGATTTTGGATGACAACCTACATGTGTAAACTATGATTGATAAGTTTATCATTAATCATGTTTCAAACTATGCTTATAACATGTAAGAAACTCTTTTCTTGCTAATGACATTTTCAAATCAGTTTGTCATTATTATGTGAGCCACGTAACCTCAGACTCATAGTTGAATATCTGTCATGTTGGCCACTTCTAATTGGGTAATGGTGTGTTTACAGGACGCCGCATGTACCAGAGACAGGAAGAGGAGGCTCCTGAGTGGTTTACTGACGGTCCAGTCAATCAAACGGACACAATCGAGCTGCGGGGATTTGATCGGGTTGAGGAGGAAGAGGAGGAAGAAGAAACGGAGGAGAAATTAGAGGAAGAGAAGAAGAAACTTAGTGAATCAAACTCAAAACAGACAGGTTGGTCATCAAGAAATAGTTTGTGGGTCACCATGATTGTTTGAATCGCCATTATTGTTTGGTGGGTCACCATTATTGTTTGGTGGGTCACCAGTATTGTTCGGTGATCGCTTATTGTTTAGTCTCTTGTGGGTCATTGAGTCACTGTTGATTATGCCCCCCCCTCTAACTAGAGGGGGGGCATATAGCGATCGCTTTGTCCGTCCGTCTGTCTGTCTGCCCGTCTGTCCGTCCGAATTTCTTGTCCGAGCAATATCTCGGTTAATATTTGATGGACAGGATTGAAACTTGCATGGAATGTGGCTAGTGCCTCGTAGATGTGCAGCGTTGAGTTTTTTCCGAGTTCCGGTATAATTTTCAAGAGTTATGGCCCTTTTTCTGAAATCTCTGTGAATGGGACTTGTCCGGGCTGGATCTTGGTTAATATTGTATGGACAAGTATGAAATTTGCATGATATGTGGTCAGTGCCCCACAGTTGTGCAGCGTAAAGTTTCTTCACGTTTCGCTTATATTTTCAAGAGTTATGGCCCTTTGTTCCTGAATTCTTCGTGAATTGGGACTTGTCCGGGCTGGATCTCGGTTAATATTGTATGGACAATTATGAAATTTGCAGGATATGTTGTCAGTGCCCTGTAGTTGTGCAGCGTGAAGTTTCTCCGCGTTTCACATATATTTTCAAGAGTTATGGCCCTTTTTTCTTCAAATTTGTGTGAATTGGGACTTGTCCGGGCTGGATCTCGGTTAATATTGTATGGACAATTATGAAATTTGCAGGATATGTGGTCAGTGCCCTGTAGTTGTGCAGCGTGAAGTTTCTCCACATTTCGCGTATATTTTCAACAGTTATGGCCCTTTTTTCTTCAAATCTTTGAGACTTGTAGGGCTGGATCTCGGTTAATATTGTATGGACAAGTATGAAATTTGCATGATATGTGGTCAGTGACCCATTGGTGTGCAGCGTGAAGTTTCTCTGCTTTCGGTTATATTTTCAAGAGTTATGGCCCTTGGTTTATCAAAACTAAGTGAATGGGATATATTCATTTGTCCAGGCTGGATCTCAGTCCATAACCGATTTGGACCAGAAAAATGGCTATATTATATATTATCCTACATTCCAAAGCAGACAACATAGGTCCTGAAGTTAAAGTATGAAGTTGCCCCAAAAAGAGTGAATTGGGTGCAAAATTCAAAGTTCACTGATCGCTTCATAATTTCACCACAATATACTCCCAAGGAATGTAGGTCTCATAACCAGGTCACATTTTCGGATTTGGCGAAAGCCCTGGCGACCATCTTGCATCGAAACATCGTATTATCACTTGTTGGCTGATACTTGGAATATGTATTATGTGAGGCATGGCAAAAAAAGTGACAGAAACAGAATTTTTATAATTATCCAAATTAGGCCTCCACCAACCAATAAACAACAGAACAATGGCGGATTAAAGCGGAAGGGGGGGCATACAATTGAGCAATCTCTGATTGCTTCCTTCCTGTGTTGTTTGTATATCACGGCAGGGCAAGAAATTACGATAAGGCCAGGGTCAGTATGACTGGTTTCATTGAAATGAAATGAATGGATACATGCAAATAATTTGTTTATAAGTCAGATCTTGTGTCCTAACTCAGTTGCTAAATCCAGGCATATCAGTTTACATGAGAAATATAATAGTACTGCAGTCTTAAAATCATGGTTTTAGAAAGTAAGGTCTGTTTGATGTTGAATTGTATTGTATTTGAATTACAGGTATTACTGTGACTGACCGAAATGGCAGTTTGGAGACAAACGAGTCCAGCTCCCCGGAGACTGGAAATCACTCTGATAGTGAGGCGAGACGGTCACCAGCTCACCAGGCTTCCTTGTTCGACTTCAACGAGTTCTTCAACATAGAAAACATTCCAGGTCTAAGTGTAAGTGATCACTGCATAAGCAGTCTCTTTTACTTTTGGCGGATGGCCGAGTAGTCTTAAGGCGCATCGCTGGTGATCACTAGCCTCGCACCAATGAACCAGCACAGGTTCGAGCCCCACTGGTGCATGTGTGAAAGTTTGCCAGTTAATTGCCGATGGGCATATTTGTCTCCGGGTACTCCGGTTTCCTCCACCATTCAAACTGTCGCCATTTGAGTGAAATAACCCTGAGTGTGACATTAATCCAAATTAATAAAACATTAATCGACCTTACTATTGAGCAGTAACCATGGCATGCTCTCTCTTAACCCTATCTAGCCTGGAGGGCGAAATCCGCCTTCAGCTAGTGAACTTGTTCATGTAGCTGCAGAACGAACAGACATTAAGGGTTGAAACTTTGTAACTTTTCCATGAATTATATTGGGGTCGGTTTAGTGCGTTGACATATCGGGGCTGAACAATAAAAAAAATTGAAAATGAGATTTTGTATTTTTTATGTCCATAATGTGCCCAAATTTCACATAAATAAATTTATTGGCTGACAAAATCATTGAAAATAGTTTAATACCTAATTACTCGTGTTGTTAAACTGTCTCTGTCATTATTCGCCTAAAACCACTGAAAACAGCAAGTTTTAGTCGTTGATAACAACCATTTCCAGGTCCAGATCATTGGCATTGTTGTTGTTGCCGCATATCGTTGGAAAGCCAAAGTTAAAAGCTGTAACATGAATTTGGGTTAGATCGGCAATCTTCGCCTCAATCCGGTGTTTTCCCGAGAGAAAATATGGTTGAACTCTTACGGAAACATCCATATATGGCAGAAGCTCATTATCATACGTCTCGGGGTCTCGGAAACATCCTTTTATGGCGAAAGCTCATTACAATATCACTTCCGTGGATAGCGGAGCGTCCCGAGTGACGTCAATTGATGTCTGTGGCGGCTGTTTCATCGCTTCAACTGTTTGAAGCGTGAAAGAAACAATAGATCATGCCTATGCACAATTTTTGTATCGTTTGAATGCGCCAAGTTGTCAAGGAAATAGTAGAAACGACTCGTGGTTGTAGAAACCGAATAAAACTACAGTTTTTACGCTCCAGAGTGCCACTTTGATGGTGTACAGCCAAGCATTTGGCTAGCAAATGTTTATGGCCCATTTTCTCTAAAATCAGTTTTCCGGCCGATATCGTTCCTTAGGAAAAATCGTTTGCCGCTATTTATTTATGGATCTTCAAGAAAATTTCAGGGAATATTCCTACGATATGAACACATATTATTAAATAGTTTTCAGTGGGAAATTATGTTATGTGGCTGTTACCTGGGAACCTCTTGCAGCAATTTTTTTCAGTGAAAAGTATTACCAACTTTGTAGTTGTGTAAATCAATGATTATCAAAATCATACCATATTAAAATGTTCTAATAATGTGCATACACACTCAGTAATGTAAAATATAAATGTTTGGTGCAATAAAAATCAAAACACAGGTTAAACTATTTTTCCTCGTAACATTTATTAAAAATGTCTCAGGTGGCGCTGCTGGTGTGGTTCTAGTCACGTGACCACCCTGAAAATTTGCATATAATCATATTTTATCCATCTCTGCACCTGTACAAAATTTCATGGTCCTAGGTTTAGCAGAACCGGAGGTCCAGCATGATATGCACCAAAGTCAACCAGCCTCTCCTCTGGGTTCATTGAATTCCCAAACAAGGCAATGCTGTATTTTGGAAAACCTAATTGTTGCATTCCAAATTCCAATCGTGTTGAATATTGTGTGGGTGAATATTGGAGTTATAGTTCATATAAGTGGAGATAGCACTTTTCAATGTGACTTTACATGATAGCAAATGGAACAATGGCCGACCACTTTCTCATTTACCACTATAGGAAATTCCGTAAAATTCATGCCACATCGTCTTACATGACCGTTGTGCCATATATTGGCTCTTGTTGAGTTAGTACTTAGTAAAGCACTGATATCTGTGCTGGATGGAACACTTCCTTGGTGGGCGACACCAAACCAACACTTGCACATCTGTACCTCAAGAATGAGATTGCTTTTTATCTCGCCTTACGAAGTAAAGGGGAGATATTGTGAGAGGGGGAAAGAGGATGTCGTCGTCGGTGTCGGTGTCGGTGTCGGTGTCCCCTGCCTGGAAATGAATGGGTTTTTGGTTTAGCAAGTTAAAAACAAATCTAGAATAATTAGAAAAAATATAAAAAAAATATAAAAAATATGGGGGTGGGTATGCCACCTGGGGGTACTACCCCTGGGGTACTCTAATGTTAAAATCCCTATGAATGAGTTTTGCGTTTAGCTGAAGTGCACATGTACATCTGTACTTGGAAAGTTTTTTGCAGTTGTCAGCTGTCATTGGATGATTATGAAACTTGGTATACATGTTTCTTATGATAAGAGGATGTACCTGTGCTATTTTTGAGAAGAAATATTAATTTTTCTCAAAATTATGGCAAATGAAGAGTTTTCTGTTTAGGTAAATTGTACATGTAGGCCTCTACATGTATACATATACATCTACATGGTAACTTTGCTCCAGTTGTCAGCTGGATGATTATGAAACTTGGTACACATGTGATTAGAGGATGTACCTGTATTTTTGAAACTTTATGGTAAATGAAGAGTTTTCAGGTAAATTGTACATGTCCATGGTCTCCAGTTGTCAGCTGTCATTGGATGATTATGAAACTTGGACACATGTACCTGTGCTATTTTTGAGAAGAAATATTAATTTTTCTAAAAATTATGGCAAATGAAGAGTTTTCTGTTTAGGTAAATTGTACATACAGGCCTCTACATGTATACATATACATCTACATGGTAACTTTGCTCCAGTTGTCAGCTGTCATTGGATGATTATGAAACTTGGTACACATGTTTCTTATGATTAGAGGATGTACCTGTGCTATTTTTGACAAGAAATATTAATTTTTCTCCAAATTATGGCAAATGAAGAGTTTTCTGTTTAGGTAAATTGTACATGTAGGCCTCTACATGTATACATATACATGTACATGATAAGTTTGCTGCAGTTGTCAGCTCTCATTGGATGATTACGAAACTTGGTACAAATGTTTCTTATGATTGGAGGATTTATTTGTGCTATTTTTGAGATGAAATATTAATTTTTCTCCAAATTATGGCAACTGATTGAGTTTTGCGTTTAGCCGAAGTGCACATGTACATCTGTACACCACAGTTTGCTGCAGTTGTCAGCTGTCATTGAATGATTATGAAACTTGGTACACATGTTTCTTATGATTAAAAGATGTACCTGTGATACCATCCATACCATCACTACCATCCATACCATCACTACCATTCCTACCATCACTACCATCCATACCATCACTACCATCCATACCATCACTACCATTCCTACCATCACTACCATCCATCACTACCATCACCATACCATCCATACCATCACTACCATCCATACCATCACCATCCACCATCACTACCATCCATTACCATCACTACCATCCATACCATCATACCATACCATCCATCCATCACCATCCACCATCACTACCATCCATTCCATCACTACTATCCATACCATCACTACTATCCATACCATCACTACTATCCATACCATCACTACCATCCATACCATCACTACCATCCTACCATCACTACCATTCATACCATCACTACCATCCATACCATCACTACCCATCCATACCATCACTACCATCCATACCATCACTACCATCCATTCCATCACTACCATCCATACCATGATGGTGATGGTAGCAATCCCACTTGGGACTGGACTATCCAGCAGTAATCCCACAGAGGACTATCCATCAGTAATAACATGGGACTGGTCCACCCAGCAGTAATCTCACACTGGAATGCCGTACCAGTAATCCGACTGCACTGACCTATCCATCCTACATGGGATTAACTTTTGCCAGTAATCCCACATGGGACTGATGTTATTGTCTGTACCAGATAATCTATTCCAGACATTATTGTCTGTACCGCATCACTTATTCCAGACCTTATTGTTTGCTCTACATGTATGCTTTCAATACTGCTGCACCTTTGGCGGATGACCCCGCAAGGCGAGATGTTGGGGTTCTCAGAACGCTTGTTGTATCTAATCATCATAACCTTCTTTTTTGTAGGATGGACCAAGTCCTGAAGCGGAGGTGAGACATATGGGTAGTCGGTTCAGCCAATGGTTTCAGGCTCCTGGTAGTCAAGGCAATAGCAGGCACAACAGTAGACACAATAGTAGACGGTCCTCTCTCAATGAGGAGTTCCCCTATCTCAATGGTAAGCCAGCAGAATTTATGAAAACATATTGTTGGAATGAGGTCATCGCATAGTTTCATTTTAAATTTTATTTTCCCCGACTTCATACAGATGTTATTTAAATTTTTGTGTATTAATTGATTTCAATCAACTATATGAATAATTCAACTAACCATCTGTGTGTCTGTCTGTCGATATATTCGATGTTGCCACAGTTTCTCTTGGAGGACTCGCCAGGCTCCCTAAATTCATAAAACACTTCCAGCTGGCACTGGGCCAGGAGCCAATTGAAGGTGACTGACCTCGATGTGTATTTCAAGGTCAAATTACATATTAAAATCAATTTGCATTCAATATATATTGCCTCTTATTCTTGACCATAGTAGCCCTAGTTAACTTCTAGAAAGATCAACAGTATATATAGTATAATTGACGGCTCACTTTATTTTTCCATACAGAATTGATCAGTGGAAACCGAAGCCCCATGATGCCATCTCCAGCCCAGCAGACAATCGACAAGAACCTCAGCTTTTCACCGATCCACCCACATGATGAGAGATCAGCCATGGGCGAAGCGTTCAACCAGCAGCAGAAATCTGTAATCCACCCGATGATCAGTGCCCTCATAGCCAGTAGTAACAACAGTGGCTTTGACAAGTCCAATCATAGTAAGTCAGTAACCATAGTATTGATGATTCAGTCCAACGTATGTAAATTCAGAAGAGCTGTTGATCACTCACATGGACTTTGTTTTAAGTGAGTAAAGCCGGGAGACCAAACTTGATTCCATAAAGGATACCTGTTGTGTAAATGTCTTTGTTATTTGCGCTGAAAACTTCTCTCACTTCCACTCAATGCATTTCTTGTTCTACATGAAGTCACTTAGTGAAAATTCAAAATACCACAGTTCTCTCCCCTGCTAGTCACGCTCATGCTCACACTCATACTTCCTTCTTGTTTCTACTTCTGTGAATCAAGGAGGCCATTTTGTTCAGCTCTGTGAAAATCGATCTATTTCTAGCGAAATCACTACAGTTGGATTACCACAAGACATCTGATATTCTTCCCCCCCCCCCCCCTTCATGTTTCTTCCATTTCAGACCGGGCGAAGGGTCAATTAGGTAAAAGAATGACCCAGATCGTTCAGGTGGAAGGGACTCTTGAAGATATGAAAACCGGCACTACTAAGACAGTGGACGTGAAGGTTCTTATCGAGCGGACGCCTGTGTATGACGATGAAGGGAAGCCGGTAACGGATCCAGGCTCGGTGTCGGAGAGCCAGTCATTGCCGATCTCTCGATTGGTAATGTCTTATGATTATGAAAACCTAGGCAAATCTATGGAGGCGCCTAGTGTTAAATTTTCATTTGGACCCGGGATTGCAATATTGCTTTCCTCAACCCTGTTGAGGCCTGGTCGTTCACTAACCAATACTAACTCAGTAACGATCGGTCCGTCTAACTTTCTCCAGTCTACTTCCGGTTTCTCTGGCGACCCTTCTCGTCCTCCTGCCGAGACATTGATGGCTACGAGCCTTAAGAGCCACCAGAGATTGAGGTTCTCACAACAATGCCAGCTGGGTATGTATTCAGGTACCTATAATATGCCAAGTTTTTTGCCTGCCTCTGAGACACAGACTCTCCTCAAGTAGGTCAATTTACGAGGCATCCGGTTGCGAGATTGACTTCGCCATTGCATGGCTTAGCTCAATTCTCGACTTTCGGGGGCATTCGTGGTACGGGACCGGCTATGCTTCGGATGATGCGCCTTCCTATTTGAGCTTCCGGTTTACGACCACGAATGCCAGTTCACCGACCTTTACAGTTGCCTTGCTCACGGCCATGCGTGAGGTCCTCGAGTGTGAACACCCCCCCGTCAGGCTCAACTTCCGGTTCACTCAAGTGACGGATCCTACCCTGGCTGCCAGTCTTGCGGGAATAGAACAGCAGCGGAAGGAGATGAAGGAACTGAGAGAGATGATGACCAGTCAAATCAAGGTGGGTATGCCACCGTTTCCGAGATTGACTGACCCGTCTATGCAACCGGAAGTTAAATTGACGGGTTCTAAGAATCCCTACTGGTAGGAAGCCCCGGAGGATATGGAAGTGGATAGGGACCAGTAAGGTAGCTCTGAATACTACTGTGCTGGTCTTGGTAGAATTTCTGTGGCATTTTATGTATAGAGTGGAAGTGATGTAAGTTTTCAGCGCAAATAACAACAAATTTTTACAAGTAAATTTCTTACTAAACTAAAACTTACCTCACTTCCAGTGATGCCCACCCGCCTTCCCCTCTGAGATACACCTTGATCGTGTAGCTCGGAAGAAGGAAGTAAGGGTGTGAGCATGAACGTGACTAGCAGTGGAGAGAATTGTGGTATTTTGAATTTTTACTATGTGACTTCATGTAGAACAAGAAATGCATAGAGTGGAAGTGAGGTAAATTTTAGCTCAATAACAATTTTTGTTTGTTTTTTGAATCTGTAAATTGTTGCATATTAACGATATCTGTATCTTCCACCTTCATGGCCTGTATCGGTTCATACTCCAATGTAAGAATCATGAGACAATGCATACAATAGCCAAGTCTGGGGACAACAATGTGTCTAGACATGTGCCTTTACAGCGACACAAAGACCCAGACAATAGCTTCCCACGTGAAGTATCGACCCCTGTATCAGACCCCAGCACTGCAGGCAGCATGTCATAAAGAATGTTAACTAAATAGCAGACTTATGGCATGTATTGTATGTGAACTGATAGTTCCTGTGACGCTGGAACATTGCTAAATGCGACGTTAAATTACAACTCGCTCACTCCACGTGTACATGTATCTCTTATTGGGGTGTTAGATTGGCTGATCACTTGATGGAGATAGTAGAGTGTATAATGTGAATGTTATTCTCTTCCTTCAGGTACCACAAGTAGCCCACTGTCTGCTACAGATGCTGAAGCTCAACTAAAAGCCCTGATCTTTGGTAAGAGAGGCTCCAACTCCTCCAGTGAGAGATCTACACCAGGCATGTCCCCACTCAGTAAGTCTGCTGTCCTATCCTGTCAGGAGATATACACAGGGTTTATCCCTCTTTGTTCTCTGGTTGTGCAGTCCGATATTCATAAGACAATTCTGTGTGATATATACCATTCTAATCTCCAATGGCTTATATCTTCCAGTTCTTAAATTCAATTTAATTGTAACCATGGCTCTGCAGATAGATAACACACAAACATGCATTCTTTACTCTGAATCGCCTTTGGTTGTGTGCGGGGAGAATTTAGCAGAAAAATCTAAATGTTGTGTAATGCTGCCTGGTGAATCTTTATATAAAGCATTGACATCCAGTTCATCGTCTGATAGAATGTTGAATATATTTTGTAAATTTCCATACATTCCCAAACTCGCACCTTTTCTGCTTTGGTTATGTGATATTATCCATTCTGTTATCTTGTCCTACAGCTGTTCCCATGAAGGCCAAGACTGTGGCTGAGCTGGAGGCAGACATGAGACAGGTGCCATTGCATCCCACTGGTCCCAGCATGCCCCAGATGGCTTCCCATCACCACCCTCCACAACCACATCATCATGCTCCACCACCTCACCATCCCCCTCCACCATCTCGCATGGTACAGCCAACACTCGAACAGAGGGAGGGCAGCAATGATCTTGCAGCCTTCAACAAACTCCTATCACTGATGAGGGCTGGAGTGGCTGCTGCTGAGAGCCCGCCCCCCAAATTACAGCCGGTAAGTCACCACACACTTACAGGGCCAACAAACAAGGCACTGAAAAGGCTCCCCTTCTTTTGTAGTTTTTACCCCTCGGCCAACTTTGGCCTAGGGGTATTGTCGTCATCATGTACGGCTGTCCGTCCGTCCGTCCGTACGTCCGTCCGTCCGTTACCGCGATATCTACAGAACCGTTTCATGCATGGCAACCAAACTTGTTACATCTATTTATCTTCACGTAAATCAGAAGCCTATCGAAAATGAGTCATCTCGGACAATATTTTGCAGAGTTATGCCCCTTTTTACAAATAAAAATCCATTTATGATTTCTTATTGTGATAATTTCAGAACCGTTCCATATACAACATCCTAACGTGATACAGTTGTTTCTCTTGACCTGAACTAGATGCTTATCGAAAATGAGTCGTGTCAGAAAGTATTTTGCAGAGTTATGCCTCTTGTCTAATAAAATCCACTAATTCCTACTGTCACCAACAACAGACATGAGAACAACAATTGACCACATCTATACAAACATTCCAAACGTGCAGTGTGGTGTTTCAGAGACCTATTACTCCTTTCATAAGGTTGTCTGGGTCGCATTCAATTAAATATCTCCCACAAAAGGTGCGTAAACAGTTCGTTCATTGAAGTTATTGATCTTTTTCCATTAAAGTTCCATTAACAGTTATTCATCCCTCCCAAAAAATGGACTGCTAACCATTCCCCCACCTGATTGATCTTATTCTACTAATATGATTCACTCATCTTGTTCCACTAACAAGTTTTTACCCCTCGGCCAAAATTTGGCCGAAGGGTATTGTCGTCGTCATGTACGTCCGTCCGTCTGTCCGTCTGTCCGTCTGTCCGTCACACCTTTCTCGTTACCAAGATATCTTTAGAACGACTTACCCTAGGCACACCAAACTTGCATTGCACATCCATATGCCCGTGCCCCAGAACCCTATTGAATCTGGACCTGATTGGTTGGAAACTTTGGCGGCCATCTTTAATTTAAGCGAAATCATCACAGCTTTCTCGTTACCAAGATATCTTTAGAACGACTTACCCTAGGCACACCAAACTTGCACTGCACATCTATATGCTCATGACCTAGAACCCTATTGAATCTGGACCTGATTGATTGGAAACTTTGGCGGCCATATTTAATTTATGCGAAACCATTAATCTTGTGTATCTCCGGTACCATTTCACTGTTCAGTGTGAAACTTAGTATAGATCATCGATGCATCAAGAAACTTCAAAGGAATGACCAAACCAGTTTCCCTGATTCGGTGGAAACCTTGGCGGCCATCTTTAATTTATGCAAAATCTTTAATGATATATATCTTTGATACCATTCAAGTGTTCTATACGAAACTTGGTATACAGCATCGATGTATCAAGAGACCTTCAATGTATAACCACATCAATTCTTCTGAGTGGCGGGAAGGATGGGCGGCCATCTTTAATTTATGCAAAATCATTAATGATCTCTATCTCTGATACCGTTAAAGTACTTGATGTAAAATTTGATATACATCATCGATGCATCAATAGACTTACGATAAATGACAGTTCTGATGTTTCTGATTGGGCGGAAACTTTGGTGGCCATCTTTAATTTATGCAAAATCTTTAATGATGTATATCTTTGATACCATTTCAGTGTTCTATATGAAACTTGGTATACAGCATCCATGTATTAGAAGACTTGCAATGAATAACCACATCAGTTCTCCTGAGTGGTGGGAAGGATGGGTGGCCATCTTTAATTTATGCGAAATCATTAGTGATCTCTATCTCTGATAACTTTCAAATGCTCGATGTAAAATTTGGTATACATCATCGATGCATCAAGAGACTTGCGTAATGAATACCGGTTTCTCTGATTGGATGGAAACCTTGGAGACAATTTCTAATTACAAAATTTTTCATAATCTTTATATTTGTCACTTGACTGCTTGGTGTTCCTGAAGTCTTGGTTCAAATTGAATACATTATGAATGGCTGGCGCCCAGAGCCGAGGGGTTTTCTGATGCGCAGCTTCGTATTTTATCAGTATTAATTATAATAAACAAAATTTATTCACAACATGATTTGTAGTTTTACTTTTTACCCCTCGGCCAATTTTGGCCATGGGGTATTGTCGTCGTCTTGTACGTCCGTCTGTCCGTACGTCCGTACGTCCGTACGTCTGTACGTGAGCGAGATAGCCGGAGAACGGTTCCACTGAAGAATTCCAAATTTGGTATGCTTATTTACCTAGTCAAGGACCAGAAGCCTATTTAATTGGGACCTGATTGGGTGAAAACCTTGGCGGCCATCTTTAATTTTATGCGAAATGGATAATGATCCATATCTCGGAAACCATTCCACTGTTCAATACGAAAGTTGGTATACGTCATCGATACATCAAGCAACTTTCAATAAATTACCAAACCGGCTTTTCTGATTAGCTGGAAATCCTGGAGGCCATCTTTAATTTATGCGAAATCGATAATGATACATATCTGTTACCATTCAGTTGTTTTATATGAAAGTTGGTATACATCATCGATACATCCAGATACTTTGAATCGGGACCTGATTGACCGAAAACTTTGGCGGCCATCTTTAATTTATGCAAAAACTTTAATGATATATATCTCTGATCCAATTTAAGTGTTCTATACCAAACTTGGTATACAGCATCGATGTATCAACTGACTTGCAATGAATAACCACATCAGTTCCTCTGGAAGGATGGTCGGCCATCTTTAATTATGCAAAATCATTAATGATCTCGTTCTCTGATACCGTTCAAGTGCACGATGTAAAATTTGGTATACATCATCGATGCATCAAGAGACTTACGACAAATGACAGTTCTGGTTTCTCTGATTGGGCGGAAACCTTGGTGGCCATCTTTAATTTATGCAAAATCTTTAATGATGTATATCTCTGATACCATTTCAGTGTTCTATACGAAACTTGGTATACAGCATCAATGTATCAAGAGAATTTCAATGAATAACCACATCAGTTCCTCTGAGTGGCGGGAAGGAAGGGTGGCCATCTTTAATTTATGCGAAATCATTAATGATCTCTATCTCTGATACCGTTCAAATGCTCGATGTAAAATTTGGTATACATCATTGATGCATCAAGAAATTTATGTAATGAATACCGGTTTCTCTGATTGGACGGAAATCTTAGGGGTCATTTCTAATTGCAAAATTTTTGATAATCTGTATATTTGTGACTGCTTGGTGTTTCTGACATCTTGGTTCAAATTGAATACATTATGAATGTACCCAGAGCCGAGGGTTTTTTTGATGCGCAGCTTCGTATTTGTTTTGCTAACAACCTAACCTAACAACAGTTTTTAGTTGCCACACGTCATTTTATATTCCCACCGCTTAAATGTTTCCCCAAATTTGGCTCTCTTCTAATGATTTCCATTTCAGCAATTTTAGTTGTGTTTACCAAGATATGACAAACGTATATCTATAGTGTATGTATTTATTCCAGAAACAAATTAATTTAAGGGGAGGAAAACTTTTTTTTTTTTCCAAAGAAAGTACACTTACAATACCAGGGGTAAATATTTCTTCCCACAAGCCAATCAATTGGTAGAGACACCCTTACATTATAATAGCTGGGGTTCAGAGCCGAGGGGTTTCGATAGCGCAGCTTCATGTTCCATTCTATTACCTGTTTCATTATGGTTTCAACAGATTTTTGTCATGCCCCCCAAGATATTAAGATATCAACGAATAAACTGATAACACTTCGTCAAGGGAGGTAATTTAATGGGCACATTCAACTGTATGCATTGTACGTACGCTTGATGTTGGAGTTTGTCAAACCCGTCAGTGCCATCTGCCTCAGCTGAACTGGCTGCTTCCTCGTGACTAATTTGCTGACATAACCACGATGTTAGCGTCATCATGCTGACAGCGGACTTCTCTTTAGCCCGCTTTTTGTCCCTTTCGTATCTCGTGGAGTTTGTCATTGTAATTGTTTTGCGACGAGCTGAGTGACTTGAACAGCGCCTTTCACAAGTGCTGGTTCACTGCACTTTGTGTCCTGGTTATTGGGCCCTAACCAAGACGCAATACCATAAGTGTGTGGCCCCGAACGTGCGTGATGCCGAAACGAAAGTGAATTGCAGAGAAACTTTACGTTTTACTGTTTTAAGATTAAAACGTGTATATGGGAATTTGATTTGAGATAATATTTCAGAAACAGAGGTCACAATTCCAATGATAGAAGTCTGCCAGGCACACCAAATTGGATTTTTTGCGCAACACGTGGTAATGACGAAAACTTGTCACCGGGTAATGATTTTTTTTTTGGCCAGCAGCAAGGGCACCAGAAGCCAACGGCAGTGCCCGAATATTGGACGCTGAGAGGGGCTGGATTAGGGCCTGGCTTTCCAAATTAATACTATGTGAACATCTGGTGATGGTCCAGAGGTTTGCTAAAGATGACTGACCTTGACCTATTTTATCCAGGACAGGTTCTATTTAGTACAATATTTCATGAAGAATTTATATCTACATTGTCTAAATTTATACCACATGTGCCTGGATCTATTGAATATCACTGATCTTGACCTACTTTATAAAGATCAAATTCTCTGTTAAGTCTAAGATCTCCAAATTCATGTTCCATATGCAATTAAGTTAGAATAGACTAGAAAACTGTTGAAGATGATTGACCTTCATCTATATTTTCAAGATCAAATTACTTCATTTGATTATGAGCTATATAGAAGGGTATTTTTAGAGCTAAGAATTTGGTCATGCTCTACCAGAATCTCGGTGCAAATTTTTCCCATCAATTAAGGCCTTGGCAAAAGCTGACCTGGTCCAGCTTCCTATGTACATGTATTTCTTATATAAGAGAACTACAGTCAACCCTGATCATGTTTTTGTTAATCAAGTTGTCAACGTTCTAAAAATACATATTATGCAATGATTGATTGCCTAGTGGAGACAACTGATAGCAAGATGGGTATTGGAGCCCATTGGGCTATTTAAATTTTTCCTGTTTCATGTTTTACAGCCTCAGCCTATGAGGCCAGACAACATGAGGTCGGACAATATGAGGCTAGACAGTATGAGGCTGGACAGTATGAGGCCGGATACTATGAGGCCGGATAATATGAGGCCGGACAATATGAGGCCGGACAATATGAGGCCAGACAATATGAGACTGGATAGTATGAGGCCAGACAATATGAGGCCGGACAGCATGAGACCAGACAATATGAGGCCAGACAGCATGAGACCAGACAGCATGAGACCAGACAACAGATCAGTGTCACCTCTTCACATGAACCAGCCTCCCAAACAAATGATATCTACTGCAGCTCAGAACGAGTTCTTACAGGTATATTGCCCATTCACAATTTAGCTACAGAGTGGAAATTGTGTCGCCAGTAGCTCTTGTCACTTATGAGGGATTTTCTGGAACTGGGCCAGTGTTATGATGTACATGGTCATCTGAAATACACGTTGGCTCTGCTTGTCTTCCTGCAACACCATGTCAACTGGTATACGAATTAGATTTAACAGCAGAATTCAAAAAGTAAACGTCTGTAGAACTTGAGAATGTTATGTAAGAAAGATCATCTGTGACTATGAGTACTATTGCATCGTCACGTCTGGTCACACAAGTCTTTAACAAAGCAGATTGTTTGCATTTATGATAGAAGATTCATCTGGCATCCTCTGGCATCGAAACTTCATCAGCTATGCTAAATTCAGTAGCATTGAAAATGTATTTCACAGTTTGAAGAAATATTGACAATCCCCATTTAAGTGTCTGTCCTCAAAGCTGTTATTAATTGGTCTACTTGTTCTTTACTTAGGCTGTGTTACGGAATAAAGAGAGACAGAGACAGCTTCAGCAACAAGCACAGCTGAGATATCAACAGAACCCAACCCATCTGATGCCTGTACCCCAGCAACCCCCGCCACAGCCCCAGATATCCCAGCAACCCCAACTCCCCCAGCCCATGATACCACGTCCTCCACCCCCTACACAACCCCAGGCTCACCCACATCCTCCACAACCATCACAATCACATCCCCCAGATCCTATCCTAAACTTCATCAAACAGAACCCTACCATCATCACCAAACCTGCCTCTCCAAGTCCTAGTCCAAGTCCCACCCCACCGCCCCTCTCCAATTTGCTGGCTCACCCCTCTACCCCACGGTCTCCGTCCCCCCAGATTATACAACAACAACTCCTGTCCTCGCAGCATTCAACGCCTCGAATCCAGTCTCCCATCAGTAAGTAACCAAGACTGGTCAATCAAGCTTTGAAACTTCTTAGTCATGTTAGTACAGATTCTTTAATGTCCTCCCAATCTCAGTAAACTCAGGTTGTGCACAGAAACAACATCAGAATAAATGTGAGTATATTTGCTGCCATCGAAGAGTCCGGTTTTGTGAGGCTAATATCAATAGACCGTTTCGAACAAAGTACATATACGTGAACCAGATGTCAAATTTGAAAGGCAGAATCTGTCATGATTGGCTTATTATGCGATCTCGAAGAATACTGGCAATGAGGTGGCACAAATTTTTCATAGCATTACCACGTGATTGTATTTTCCTGATCTACCATCTTGGCGAGATTGGCTTCTTCCCAGCTTTTGGCCTGTACGTAATTGTGCAAAACATGTTGGATTGGCAAAACATCTACTTTTTGCAGTAAAATGATCTTCAAAAGAAATAATTCACAAGACCGAGTACAACTTTGTCTTCAGCTTGGAAAGCTTTATGGAAGAATAAAAAGGCTGTTGCAATCCAATAATTCAGTCCTAAATTTGATCAGTTTGACAGTAGTTTTCTCATCCTGACATTTTCCTCATTTGTTTGTGTCATTTGTACATGTATATTCATGAGCTATTTTACTTTCATTATAGTGTTCAGTCAGCAGCCTCCACGCCACTTAAGTGCACCATCACCGGTTCACCCTGCTCAGCTTAGTGCACCCTCGCCAGTTCACGGAATGCAGCTGAGTGCACCCTCACCAGTTCCCGGAGTGCAGCTTAGTGCACCCTCGCCAGTTCACCCATTACAAATGGGCCAGAATACTTTATCTGCCAATACTCTAACTGTAAGTCAGGCTAGTAGTTATGGCTTTATTGTCCCCCGCTACTTAGTAGGGGGGGTACTTAGAAACCCCGGTGTCCGTAATTCCGTTATTCCGTAGTTCCGTAATTCTGCAATTCCGTAAGATTTTCTTGTCCGGACAATAACTCGTGAACGATTTAACCGATCAACTTCAAACTTGGGGTGTGGGATTGTTTTTCAGCAATGTGCGTAATCCAATATGGCCGCCGTCAGCCATTTTTGATTATAAGCAGTTTGATCTAATAGATTTTCTTGTCCGGACAATAACGCGTGAATGATTTAACCGATCAACTTTAAACTTGGAGTGTGCCTTGATATTGGTGAGAGGACGGTTGGGATTGTTTTTCAGTAATGTGCGTAATCCAATATGGCCGCCGTCAGCCATTTTGGATTATAAGCAGTTGGATCTTAGATTTTCTTGTCCGGACAATAACTCGTGAACGATTTAACCGATCAACTTCAAACTTGGGGTGTGCCTTGACATTGGTGAGAGGACGGTTGGGATTGTTTTTCAGCAATGTGCGTAATCTAATATGGCCGCCGTCAGCCATATTAGATTATAAGCAGTTGGATCTTGTCCGGACAATAACTCGAGAATGATTCAACCGATCTACTTCATATATGGGGAGTGCCTTGACATTGTTGAGAGGAGGATTAAGATTGTTTTTCAAGGAAGTTCTTAATCCAATATGGCCACCATCAGCCATATTGGATTTCATTGGATTTTAAGCAGTTTCATCTTGTCCGGACAATAACTGGAGTATGATTTAGCTGATCCACTTCAAACTTGGGGAGTGCCTTGGCATCGGTGAGAGGACGGTTGGGATTGTTTTTCAGCAATGTGCATAATCCAATATGGCCGCCGTCGGCCATATTGGATTATAAGCAGTTGGATCTTAGATTTTCTTGTCCAGACAATAACTCGTGAACGATTTAACCGATCAACTTTAAACTTGGGGTGTGCCTTGACTTTGGTGAGAGGACGGTTGGGATTGTTTTTCAGCAATGTACGTGATCTAATATGGTCGCCGTCAGCCATATTGGATTATAAGCAGTTGGATCTTGTCCGGACAATAGCTGGAGTACGATTCAACTGATCTACTTCAAACTTGGGGAGTCCCTTGACCTTGGTGAGATCCCGGTTAGGATTGTTTCATGAACGAGCATAATCCAATTTGGCTACCATCTACCAGCAATATTGGATTACGTTGCATTTTAAGCAGTTGCATCTTGCCTAGACAACAACTCTAGAATAATTCAACTGATCGATTTCAAACTTGCAGTTTGGCTTGACATCGGTGAGAGGACAGTTGTCATTGCTTTTCAGTTACCGGTGTAAACGAAGATGGCCACCATCAGTCATCTTAGATTTTCAGCATTTAGATCTTGTCTGGACAATAACTCTAGAACAATTCAACCAATCTACTTCAAACTTGGGGAGTGCATGGACATTGGTGAGAGGACAGTTGGTATTATGTTTTATGGATGTGCATTATCCAATATGGGTGCCATCTGCTGTATTAGATTATGTTAAGCTCATCAGCGATATGTCCATTTTCAAATCATACTCTTCATCAATGACATGAGATATCATCGACCAAAAAAAATCGACCATAGAGGTCCATAGAGGCTGCTAGCGGGGGACATGGACCTCCTTGGTCGATTTTTATTTTTCTGATGCCAGTCCATGTTTGCATGATGATGCAATTGTTCTGATTTTAAGAGTATGCTGGATATACGAGTAGACGGTTGATAAATCAGGAGTATATATCATGGGTTCACAGTTGATAGCCTTTGCCTATTGGGTTGGGTGCGGTCAGGTTCCTGTTGCTTTAATACATTTTGATGAGAAGCAACAGGAACTTGATAATGTGATGTCTAGCACTGTAACATCACTTGTCTTTATTGCACCATGTAAGCGTCCTGTCTGTCTTGTGCGCTGTCCTCAGTGTTTTATAGGGTGGATGGAGGGTGTCTGGTTCCATGCTGCTTCAAAGATTTCTTCTTTGAAGTAGCAGGAACACAACTGGGCTGGGTGGTGCTTAGTTGGTTCGTCGTGATATAACTGAAATATTGTTGAAAGCGACGTTAAATTCTATTCACTCACTCACCCCTTTGCCTATTGTCTTTAAACTGGTTATATCAGAATTAGAAAATTTGAAGTGTTACACAATATGATATACAATTTCACAAGGGGAAGCTCAACCATAAGGTCTGAAATTTCTGCACATGACCAATTCAGCTACCATTGAATTTTAGCCTTTGGTCGACTTTGACTAAGCTTTGTTTTTGTCCGACTTCAGACCAGTAACAGTATCCGACCCCCACCGGTGCCACGTGTGCCCAGTCCCCAGGAGCTGATAGCACACACACAGGCCATCATGCAGAATGCCCTCATAAAGAAACAGCTGGAGGATCAGAAGGAAAGATTCATGAAAAAACAACACGATGGGTGAGTGATGGGTGACCTATATTATAGCAGCTGCTTGTGTAGATCCTGATAAATGAGAAAAAGATTAACTAGCAATTGTACATGTTGAGGAATATGCTTATTCCCACCCACCATAAGTTCACCATTCTTGGATTAACAAGAGCGTTCACTCTTGGCAATTGCATATGTATCATATGAACTTGACAAATACTCGATGTATTGAGTAAAAAAAATCCTAAATAACAAAAATAACATGAATGTCAAGTAATTAGAGGATGAGGGAAGATTTAGGTATTATTTTCTCTCTCTGTACATCCGTATGGCCAAATTTGTCTGGACGAAGATATCTCGTCTACTATTTAGGGCTGTTCCATTTGAAAATATGTACCCCCCCAGGAAGGGGGAAAAAAAAGTAATATATTGGTGGGTGGGGTTGTCCAGAATGGAAATCTCTTGGTGGTCCCTCCAGGTAATAAATTACTTCTCTTGGTGATTGTTTAAGCTTGTAAAAATATTGCTTCTATGGGTGGGCCCTTTTTTACCAATATGCACTTTGTTATTTGGAAAGGGATTCCTTTTTAATGGAAATTGATGTAAAACTTCGCAGAAAACGAGCTTTATCCGGTCCTTGACAATCTTCGTTGCGCTCTGACGACTTCCAGCTGTTTGGAGTAGTCTCCCTTGAAAACAAAGAACGGGCGCGGGCCGAGTGGTCTCCCTTTACCCCTTTTGGATATTTCCTTAGTTTTCTGTTCAGCCTTGAAAATTCAGGGTAAAATGGCGGACTGGGATTGCAAATCTGTTGGCGAATGGTTGAGGTGGCAGGGCCAAACCTTCGAAGGCGAGACATTATTTTATTCAATATGTATTCAACGAACGCGAAATACTAATCACTTGCAAATATGTCTTGTAACGGCGTTCTTGAAAATATTAACGGTACATCGTGACACCACGTGGTCCTGGGCAAATCCAAAGGGGAAGTGTGACGATAGGCCTGTATCAATGAATACTCACGTGGACTGTTTATGTTTACATTTTGAACAATAGCCGTGCGTGTGCAATAGCTGGCTGGCAAATATGGGTGGGTGCCTTTTCCCTTCCAAATAAAAAATGTGGGTGGGGGGGGGGGCTGCTATGATGAAAAAAAAAATGCTTCTCTCCCAGGTTGTACTGGACATTTATTTGCTGGGCTTGGTGGAGGCAAGGAGAATTAATTTGCATATACTGGTGGTTGGGGTGTACAAAGTTTCCCTTCCTGGGGGGGTACATCTTTTTAAATGGAACAGCCCTTAGAGCATTTCCACAAAGTTGATGCTCTTTTGTATTACCTAGAAACTATTACACTGTCATCACCATTTCAAACGTCCATATCTCTGAAACCATAGGAGACTTTTCAGTTAGACTTCGTTTGCTATCTGGGGAATTTGCTTGGTTGTGTGTTTGTATTTTTATTTGATCACTAGATGGCACTATAATCATGAACCTTATAAACCTTTCTGGCCCGATTTTTCCCAATGGCTTGTTCGATTTTCCCAAAATTTTGGTAGAGTGATTGTTCCGGATAGGCAAACAATAATGGAGTAATATTGAGTTTTCGGTGGTAACATTGTTTACTTTATGAATCCATGTGATGTCACTATTGAGAGTTCAACTGGTGGCTGACCGCACTGCGGTGGCGTAATGGTAGAGCGTCGGCCTTGTAAGCGGTAGGTACTGGGTTCGATCCCAGGCCGGGTCATACCAAAGGCTTGAAAAAGGGAACTTGTTGCTTTCTCGCTTACGCTCAGCATTAAAAGGATAGAACAAGGACTGGTTCGCTCGGTGTCCGTATAATGTGACTGAGTGGGGTGTCGGTGGGACAGCACTATAAAATGGCAGCATTAGATCTGCTCTGTTACAAGTAGGTATCCCCGCCCCCCTCCTCCCTTCCCTTCCCTTCGCCGTTGTGATATAGCTGGAAAAATGTTGAAAGCGACGTTAAACCCTATTCACTCACTCACTCAACTGGTAGCTAGATGTACCACATCGGATTATCATCTCTTGCATGCCATGTAGGATAAGATTTCTAATTGGCTATTATTTCTCTGCTGGGTACAGTGATGAGCTGCCCCATTTTTATAGGGCCAAGTCACCAAACCCTCTAGCTATGGCTGGTCAGATGAAGAACATGCCAGGAGTTAACATGCCAGGTGTTAACATGCCAGGTGTTGGTGTGCCATTCGGAGTACCTCCACGTACTGTACAATCACCTACACTGAACAAGGTAAGCCTGCAACACATGAGCTTATCCCAGTCCACTCGTATCCCTCCTTCCTCCACCCCTAATCTTAATCCACATTTACCCCTCCTTCCTCCATCCCTAATCTTATCCTAATCCACATTTACCCTTCCTTCCTCCACTTCTAATCTTATTTTAATCCACATTTACCCCTCCTTTCTCCACCCCTAATCTTATCTTAATCCACATTTACCCCTTCTGCCTTAATCCACATTTACCCCTCCTTTCTCCATCCCTAAATTATCCTAATCCACATTTACACTTCTTTCCTCCACCTCTAATTGTCCCCGACACCCGAAGGGCTGAAGGGGGACTATAGTATTGGGGTCCGTCCATGCATCCGTCCGTCCGTGTGTCCATCTGTCCGGATTCGTTTCCGGACAATAACTTCTGGAAAACGGAACGGATTCTTTTCAAATTTGGTACGTGGGTACCTTGCCTCAAGATCTCGCTTGGGATTGTTTTTCACGTCGATCCACATATAGGTGGCGCCACCAGGGGGCCAAGTTAAAAGTTCGTTTCCGGACAATAACTTTTGAAAAACTGAATGCATTCTTTTCAAATTTGGTGTATGGGTACCTAACCTCAAGATCTCGCTTGGGATTGTTTTTCGCACCGATCCACTTATAGGTGGCGCCACCTGGGGACCAGGTTAAAATTTCGTTTTCCGGACGATAACTTTTGAAAAACTGAATGCATTCTTTTCAAATTTGGTGTATGGGTACCTAACCTCAAGATCTCGCTTGGGATTGTTTTTCACGCCGATTTGCCTTTAGGTGGCGCCACCTGGGGGCCAAGTTAAAATTTAGTTTCTCAACTATAACTTTTGGAAAACTGAGCGGATTATATTCAAATTTGGTGTATGGGTACCTCTCCTCAAGATCTCACTTGGGATTGTTTTTCACGCCGATCTGCCTATAGGTGGCGCCATCTGGGAGCCAAGTTAATATTTTGCATCCAAGTTTCCGAACAATAACCCCTGAAAAACTTAACGGATTCTTCTCATTTCTGTATGTGGGTACCTCGCCTCAAGATCTCGCTTGGGACTGTTTTTCATGACAATCTGCTTGTAGGTGGCGCTAACTGGGTCTTTCCAGACAATAACTTTTGAAAAACTGAACGGATTCTTTTTAAATTTTGTATGTGGGTACTTCACCGCAAGATTGAAGTTTTGTTCTCCTACAATATCTTCTGAAATCCTGGCTGGATTAGGACAAATTCGATAATTGTGGGTACCTTGCCACTGGATCTCACTTGGGATTGCTCCGCATGCTGGGTACTGAAAGTTATGGTTCCAAGTCAAATCAATTGTTTCAACGTCGGGGGGACTTGAACCCCTCGGGTTTTCATCTTATTTTAATCCACATTTACCCCTCCTTTCTCCACCCCTAATCTTATCTTAATCCACATTTACCCCTCCTAGCTACCTTAATCCACATTTAACCCTCCTTCCTCCATCCCTAATCTTATCTTAATCCACATTTATCCCTCCTTACATGCCTTGCTATGTAGCCCTGTGGGGCTTCCAGGGATTGACCTGGGATGTCGTTGTGCACACCGCAGGTCATGGTAAGAATAAGCCTCGGCTCTTCAGAGAGCTTGTCGTAAGAGGCGACTAACAGAGGCACCTGTGAGGTTCCCGGATGTGAAAAGGAATAGGACCCCACCCTTGTGGTTCCCGGGTGTGAAAAGGAATAGGACCCAACGTCGTAATTTGACTGAAATATAGTTGAAAGCAACGTTAAATCATATTCACTCACACACTCCTTCCTATGTAATGAGTGAAAAGATAAATCTGGTTTGATATGGCCATAAAAAGTTAATTAATTGTTTCTCAAGTGGGGGGGGGGGGGTTTTCAGGAGCGGGCGGGCGGGCGTTTTTTTTAATTTTTAATTTTTTTTTCAAGGAAGGATGCGGGCGGTTTTTTATCTTTTTTTTTTAGCCCACCATCATCAGATGGTGGGCTGTTCAAATCAGTTTTCGTCCGTGGTCCGTCGTCCGTCAGTCAGTCCGTCAGTCAGTCAGTCAGTCAGTCAGTCAGTCAATCAGTCCGTCCGTCCGTAAACAATTCTTGTTACCGCGATTTCTCAGGAACTACTGCATGGATCTTTTTCAAATTTGGTACACAGGTTCCCCTTGGGGTCTAGTTGTGCAAGAAACCTTTTCTGGTCCGATTCGAAAATCCAATATGGCCACCAGGCGGCCATCTTGGATTTCCCCATGAAACCTTGTTACCGCGATTTCTCCGGAACTACTGCATGGATCTTTTCCAAATTTGGTACACAGGTTCCCCTTGGGGTCTAGTTGTGCAAGAAACCCTTTCTGGTCCGATTCGAAAATCCAATATGGCCACCAGGCAGCCATCTTGGATTTCCCCATGAAACCTTGTTACCGCGATTTCTCAGGAACTACTGCATGGATCTTTTCAAATTTGGTACACAGGTTCCCCTTGGGGTCTAGTTGTGCAAGAAACCTTTTCTGGTCCGATTCGAAAATCCAATATGGCCACCAGGCAGCCATCTTGGATTTCCCCATGAAACCTTGTTACCGCGTTTTCTCAGGAACTTCTGCATGGATCTTTCTCAAATTTGGTACACAGGTTCCCCTTGGTGTCTAGTTGTGCAAGAAACCTTTTCTGATCCGATTCGAAAATCCAATATGGCCACCAGGCAGCCATCTTGGATTTCCCCATAAAAGCTTGTTACCGCGATTTCTCAGGAACTACTGCACGGATCTTTTTCAAATTTGGTACACAGGTTCCCCTCAGGGTCTAGTTGTGCAAGAAACCTTTTCTGGTCCGATTCGAAAATCCAATATGGCCACCAGGCAGCCATCTTGGATTTCCCCATGAAACATTGTTACCGCGATTTCTCAGGAACTACTCCATGGCTCTTTCTCAAATTTGGTACACAGGTGCCACATGGGGTCTAGTTGAGCAAGATACCCTTTCTCTTCCGATTCGAAAATCCAATATAGCCACCAGGCAGCCATCTTGGATTTCTACATGAAACTTTGTTCCTGCGATTTCTCAGGAACTACTGCATGGATCTTTCTTAAATTTGGTACACAGGTGCCACATGGGGTCTAGTTGAGCAAGATACCCTTTCTCTTCCGATTCGAAAATCCAATATGGCCACCAGGCAGCCATCTTGGATTTCCACATGAAACTTAGTTATCGCCATTTCTCAGTACTGCATGGATCTTTCTCAAATTAGGTTCACAGATTCTCCTTAGGGTCTAGTTTTGCAAGATACCTTTTTCGGTCCCAATCGAAGATCCAATATGGCCAGAAGGTGGCCATCTTGGATTTCCCCATGAAACCTTGTTATCACGATTTCTCAAGAACTACTGCATGGATCTTTCTCAAATTTGATACACGGGTTCGCCTTGGGGTCTAGTTGTGCAAGATGCCTTTCCTGGTCCAATTCAAAAATCCAATTTGGCCACCAAGCAGCCATCTTGGATTTCCCCAAGAAACTTTATCGTCATTTCTCAGGAAGTACTGCATGGATCTTTCTCAAATTTGGTACACAGGTTCACCTTATGATCTAGTTGTGCAAGATACCTTTTTCGGTTCAAATTGAAAATCCAATATGGCCACCAGGTTGTGCAAGATACATTTTCTGGTCCGATTCGAAAATCCAATATGGCCACCAGGCACCCATCTTGGATTTCCCAATGAAACTTTGTTATCGTGATTTCTCAAGAAGTACTGCATGGATCTTCCTCAAATTTGGTACACAGATTCCCCTTGTGGCCCAGTTGTGCAAGATACCTTTTTTGGTCAGATTCGAAAATCCAATATGGTTGCCAGGTGGCCATCTTGAATTTCTCCTTGAAACACTGTTATCTTGAATTCTCGGAAAATATTTCATGGATCTTTCTGAAATTTGGTACACAGGTCCCAGATGGGGCCTAGTTTTGCAAGATAGCTTTATCGGTCCGATTCGAAAATCCAATTAATACGGTATTCCCGAGTTCTAACCTTGCATCACAAGAGTCGGTGGATCAAAAGGTGGGGCATATTCTATATAATGACTATAGAGAATATCCATATCTTCACCTTTCATATCAAGGAGTTCAAATAATTCGGAATTAAAATGTATTTAGTCCATGCAGTTGAAAGTGAACTGCCCCACCCTTTCGTCTGCCGGCGGGTCAGCTACATGAGGGACGTCACTCTTGTGACACAATGTCACAACTCGACAACTGTAAACTACTGCATGTTTCGATCCATGGGAAATAATCAAGATCCAGACACTTTCAAATTCGAAGTTTCAACATTACTGCGCGGACCGGATGCCTTCAGTATTAAACCATCTTACTATTTTCGAGCATGTTATCTTAAAAGTATCTCAAACTAGTCCAGTAAACAGAACAGAATTAGCATTCGTTCCAAGTTATAAAATCTTAAATATGCCAAAGTGTTAAGGAGATTTTTCTTCGCTTCCAGTACCAAATGATGACGCATGCAAAAAAATAAATAAAATTAAAATACTACAAAACGAAGACGAAGGATCCTCCGTACATGTACATTCACTTTCAGGCTAACTTTGCTTATTTCTCTTGTACTATAACAACCGACATAAGTTCAGTTTCTAGAAATCTTGAAACTTCTGAAACTTAGAAAGATTATATCTTGGTGTTTTCCAGTGTCCCTTTTTCGAACTTTTTCGCTCAGATTCGAAATTCTGTAAACAAAATTACAACTCAATCGTCTTAGTAACAATGGACAAAAAGATCCTCTTGTCATTGGCTTACAATTATCAGACAATGGTGGGCGCCAAGATCCTTCAGGATCTCTCGTTTTTTTTTACAAGCCGGGAAGACCATATGTTTATCTAAGAAAATGGCCAAACAAATCAACTGCTTCTCCGATTGTGGCCTGAAGTGGGATGGAATCTCCGTCCTGCTTAGATTTTCCAATTGTACACGATATCGCGTCGTCGAAATCTGGGCATCGGGTGATACCGGTCACCTCGTTCAGGACCTCGGTCACGGTGGCACTTGGGCTAACCTGTATAATTGTCCAGTCCTTCAGCATGTTAACCGCCCCACGTTCTCGACATTCAGCAATGTATGCTGAAACCACCATTGTGAAAACGGATAAAAAATGCGGTAAAAATACAATCACAAATTTCATTCATTGGACCCATTTCGATGAATTGTTTAAACTAGGCAAAGAGCATAATGAAAAGCATAACCGACGCTGGAACAGGAGACTAGGATGAAAATATTTCTTTAATTTACAGCCTTTCGTGTTGAAATGTGCACAATTTATGACGAAGATTTTAATAAATAATGTTATGATAAATATACTATTCGCTATTTATAAAATTACGATAACGGAGAAGCGAAATTTACATAATAAAAACATACGGCAATCCGCTTCCGCTTATATTCAGGTCTGATTTTTGTATATGCGCAGTTTGGTTTGAAACTGGAACGAGTTCGCGCAACTGCCGGTTGTAAACTATTTTGTGATCGATATCATGGCGATGACATCTCTGTACGTATTAAAGCATTTTTCTTTTTCACAAACATAGTAAAACACCATTTTTGGGAAACGAATAGACATTACAACGAATAAACACAGTTTACAAGCACATTTACACATGCAATAAAAAGAATGGGAGCGGACAGTATGCCAGGGATGCGGCGGATTTTTTTTTTTTTTTCAAAAAGTGAAAAAAAAGGGCCCAGCGGGAGAGAAATCGAGGATGCGGCGCCACTTGAGAAACAATTAATTAACTTTTTATGGCCTATTGGTTCCTAATTTGGGTACTGATGAATCTTCCTTCCTTGGAGAAAATGTTCAAAGAGAAATTGTTGTCAATGGATAAGCCTGCAGTACACAAAACAAGAGGCTTTCTATGGTAAATGTTTTACATTTATGACAAAAATATGCTTTAAAGTTAGTCTGAATTTGGGGATAATGAATGACATGAAATTTGACTGTATTGAATGTATGACATCTGGAAAGTTCTACTTCCACTTACATTGTACATCATGTAGCCAAAAGATTTTGCTGTTTCCATCGTATTTGAATCACTGTGACTGCAGCTAAATACAAATGATTTATTTACAGCCATCAGTAACCATGGCATTCACACCAACGTCGGTGATGAGGAAGATGCATTCAGACAAAGTAGAGGAGAAGGAGAAGCAAGCTCGAGGAGAGACACCCACCGATAGTGCACATGGTATGGCTATGTTCTTTGAGAACATACAGATTTATGGATAAGTACAGTACAGTGCAGAAAAGACTTCACACTAGTCGCGATGAAATAAAAACAAAAATACGTGTCCGGCGCACCTACTTGTTCAGGGCTCCGCGTTAAAAACGCGAGAAAGAAAAAACACTTTTTCTACTGCCTCGCGTCAAAAACGCGCCCACCAAAAAGTTCCAGTCGCGTTCTAAAGATCGAGCGCGAGTACCAGGAACGTCCTTCTGTTAGTTCTGACGCGTTTTTTTTATAACTGGTGAAAACGCGACCATGTTTTATGCAAATCGGTTAATAAGCGCCATCGGTGTGACAGAGCTTGTATTGTTAAATAAATTATGATTCGCGGAGAACAGTAATTGTCGGTGAACGCTCGTTCGGACACGTGGATCGTTCATAGCGCAATTGAATTTATTGGCATAGAAAGGACTTAAAACTCCACTGAGCAGTTTCATTAAAATTACGCATTCTGGTCAAATTGATTACCGTACCTAGAATCTGGAGTCTATATAAATGTGTTTTGTACGATATTTATAAAATTTATCTGCCAGTGTCCGCATTTTATTTTCCTGCATATATCACGCTATACTGTGGTATCACTTTTCATCACACGGAAGGATTTCCAACTTCAAGAAAATAACGAAGATCGTCAATAATGGTCAATATCACAGAGATATGTGTTTCTTCTTCCTACTACAATCAATTTTATATTAGATCTAAAAACATAATTTTGTATGCTCTGAATTGGAATGAAATCTTTCGGGACGTCTGCGCGAAGAAGTGCTCTCGCCAAGGTCCGCGTGTTGCCACAGCAACAATAACAGCAGGAAACTCTTCGGTCTTCAATTTCGCATTCCGGTTTTCTCGTGCAAAAATGAAGGCTTTATGGAAGAATTTCTTTCGTTCACTCTAGATTCTATTTGCGTTCCACAATGTAACCTGTTATGGAGGTGACTATAAAACTGCTGATAAGTTTTGGCGGGATCTGTTGTAATCCATTTCCATAAAGACATCTTTGTACTCGATCTAGTGTTTCGCATTCAGAGGCGAATGATATCCCTTCTGATTGAAAATTCCCATACGGATTTCGCGGCCCATCCCTTCCACTTAGATTTGCCTTTTCATTTTAGCAAAGTATACTCAAATTGTGACACTTTATTTCATCCTGCCGCTAATATTATCATAATCCCAATGTGCGAAAGATTACCAGGTGAATCGCTACCCCTGAACTGTTTTTCACTTGCCCCGTCACTGAGTTGAATGTGACACCTCAGTATTATTACTTCACAGCAGGTAAGTAACAACGGTGTCGGTCACATCTCAGAAGAGTTCAACAGATTAAATTAATAAGAAGATTGAAGTATAATATATTTTATTTGAGCATAAAATCACTGAACTGTTGCTATCCACGCCATACCTGTATATTTATTTATTTTAAAATACAGCGCTTGTAAACATCTTAAATGAACTAAGAAATGTAACGTGAAATAAAACATTGAGTTGATGGGCCGCGATATCCGTATGGGAAGCGGATCTCAAACTACAATTTCATTCTCGGTTTTACAAAGAAATCCAGGTGATTGCCGCTCACGGTCAGTCGTATTTCGAACGTTCAGAAAGAAGAGAATTTGTGTGTGTTTGTCACTGAAAATTTATTGAAACATTCAGAATAATATGGAACTTGATTCTCTTAATTTGTTTTTGCAGTCATACCATCGATGCACTAAAATAAAAACAAGCGAAATTGCTTATTATATAAAACCGCGAAAGTTTATGTCCGGGAATAAAAAGTATGAGGAAAGAAAAAATTATTCAAACACAGCAAAAAATAATTTTCTTAGATTTTCTTGAATTTCTTAAATAGGAAAAATAGATTATTTCATCTGTGATACAATGTTTAGAAAGTTCCGAACAATAATAATTATGACGTTTTGGGGGATAGTTTCTGGCAGTTATTGAAAGGAAAGAAGACAAGAAAAAAATAAGAAAAACCTTCCAATTTTCTCCGTAAATGATATTGATTGTCAGATGCGTGAGGCGGCTCTTTCAGCGGGGCTTAGCTCTGCAGGGTCAAAGTTCGCAGAGTTGACGATGTCAATTCCATTTACAATGTACCTCCAATTTCTATTCCCAGGAACTGCGGGGGGACTCTTATTTCCTTGTTTATAATCCTCGTAATTAATGCAGAGATGACAATTGAACGTGTTATAAGCCTCACTGATTCCAACCAGGAAAATAAGGACGTCTTTTGCTCTAGGCCAAGCGTTCACAGTACCGGTATACAAATTTTCAGAGGTCAAACATTCCTTTCCCGCCTCGCACCACGTGGATCTATTGGCCGGGAGTTCACATTATGTATTTATAACAATTTCAATCAGTACATTTTGTAAACATCATTTAACTATACGGGGTTCTAACCCATTCTGTCAGTCATTCAACTTTATCCACAGGCATAACTTTGCATTCATTCATTCATTATTTCTCGTAAATTGAAAGCCTTTCCATTCTCGATCCGGTCCGTTCATTTCGTTCCAGTCAAACTCCGTTCAAAACATGATAATCTGGTCATAAGTCATTCATATTTCGGTCGGATTAAAAATATTTGCGGTCATATTTTAATAACCGAATCGAACCGCGAACGAAACGAGTATAAACATTAATGCCTCTGAACTGATCCCCGCCATCGGTTGTCGACTGAAGAACGCTTCACACAAAATTCACCCCCGTTGAGAAATCGCGTGTATATTTCCCGCCTGTCTGGTCGACGCGCTGAAAACAGTTCGCCTGGCGTCGATGTCTTTCATGACCGCGCCGGAGATAAAACGCGGAAAAAACAGTCGCTCCATACTCGCGATTTAGACGCGCGCTTAACTTTTTTCAGTCGGGACTATCTTTAATTGACGCGGGTGAGTAGTCGCGTTAGACACGCGCTACAATCGCGTCACATGTGAAGTCTTTAATGCACTGTAACATTGGATTGGCAAAAACAAAGACCGTTTTGGTGACCAGGAAATGTATTAACACAGTGATTGGAATATTGTACTCACACTTCCATTGTTTATGTCTTCTGGATCTGTTTCTCACATTTGCATTTGATGGCGTAACAGTTCTTGCCTATATTTAGTTGATAAATACTGCACACATATAGGGCTTTGTTCATTGCCCTACTGAGGCATAAGATTGCTATGTAATAGTGTGCATCCATTGTTTTGTGTTCTAGGGTCTCCTTCTCATCGGCCCCATAGACACCTTGAAGATGACTCTCGTCGTCTGGAGAATGGCCCCGAGGACAGGATGGGTGTTCCCTTCCCTCATCTCTCTATGGGGGAGGTATCCACTCCGGGGTCTGCTACCATGTCTGTGACAGTGGCGGGTCAGTCTAAACATAATATGGACATGGTGATGACAACTTTACAGAACCGCCACCATGCCGCCACTCACGCGCCGACCTCCTCTGGCATGCACTTTGTTGGCACACCTAATCCCAATATGGCTTCCATCAACCCACAGGTAGAACAATGAAGACGGGATCAGTTGTAGTTTTTGGTTTGACATGAACTGTACATTTGCTGGGTTAAATGATGGGGTAGAGTGAGAGAGGGAGAGAATGGGTGGTAGAGGTGTTATAATCCATACTGAAGTGTTGAGATCAATACCGGCTTGTTATATGGTAATAAGTAATAGTTTTCTCCCGAGGTGGAGGGGTTCATGTTGAGTGAACACTCGAACAATGTGTGATTTGTGCCAAGGCCATCGCAGCCGAGGTGCTCAAATCACATGGGCTTGATATTTCATTTAAATTGAACCCCGAAGTCAAGGATAACCAACATGTACAATGGATGTATTGTCTCACATAAGGTATTCTTTTATGTGAACCACCTGGTTTACAGCGGGATTTGCATGTGCAAAGGTGTTTGAACTGGTGAGAGTAAAACTAAACGCACTAAAAAGTAATAGGTGTAAACAGGAGGGATGCATTTTAATTGAGACCGTTTGACAATTTGACAACCTGTATCTGGGCAAAAACTGTTTTATTTCATCTTCCATGCAGACGGTTTTTGTGGCATCTTTTGTGTGATTTTGTTGTATGAAGGTTGGTGTCACTCCCAAGAAAGTCTCCATGTTTTGAAATTAACACATCTGAACAAGCTAAGACATAAGACAAATTTAGGTGGCTTTTATGCAATATTAATGCAACACTTGTAAATGTTTCAATAAATATATATACTATTAAAAACATTTCTAGACTGCGACAAATTTTGTACTGGTACACCCTATCTCAGTTTTGGCGAAAAATATCTTTAAAAGAAATTCATGGTTCGAAACAAAATTGTAAAAAATTTATCGATCATACACAACTATGCATACCTCATAATGTTGATAGTTAATGAGGGATATTTGCCTATTTTAAAAGTATAAGTAGTGATAAACAGGACAACTCCCATTTCAACTTGAATTTTACCACTGCAACTGCAAATCACCCATTCCATCACAAAGATGGCCTGGGTATCTGTTGTGTATCTATAAAGGGGAGCACGAGTCAAAGGACTTGCTCATATGACACTACTTCCCCGTAGCTTAAAGGTGAACTGCAAAGCTTTTAATTTTATCTAAATTGTTGCTTATATACATCTTGTCTTATGTGACATAACTTTTATACGTTTTTGGGGCAAATATAGTTTGCAAAATTGTACTGATAACAATATTTAAGTTATCCTGTTATAAATCCGTCTTGAAAATTTGCATCGCTTGTCTCCCTTGGTTTGTAGAACGTTATGACGTTATAGTGGTCCCCTTCATTCAAGTTTTATTCAAATGTGACGTCATGCTACGTCGGATGAATGAACGAGGACCACTATAACGTCATGACGTTCCAAAAACAACGGGAGGCAAGCGATGACGTTTTTAAAAGTTCTGGCTCTCGGTATAAGTTTTGACTTCTCATATACCCAAAATAAAACAATAACCCACAGAACTATTACCACACATAATTGTAACAACTATAGAAGTTCTTGTTTTATGACATTTTAACAGAACATTGGAAAGCTTTTCAGTTCACCTTTAATCATGTTATGTCATTTATGTCTTGTCATGACATTGATAATTGTACTGATTTTCTAATGCATGTGTTTCTCTTGAAGGTATAGGCAATTTTTTAGTAGATCAACCGGTTGATAACCAAGTCACTACCGTAACCGGTTGATCTTTCTCATGAACACTGGAGCACATACAAATCACTTTGCAAACAGGTGATTCTTGAAAAAGAATACCTCGTGTGAGACAATAGTCAGTGTATAAGCTAAGTTATCTCCCACATTGTCCTAGACCTGGGAGATATTACATCTTACAGCCTGCAAATTTATCATTCAGTTGCATCACCATCGTGACCATTGTATCAGGGATTCATACTCGTCTGTTTTTGCCACCGGTATTCGGTGGCAAAATTCACTAGGAAACTCAATTCGGACTGTAAAAAACTGAAGTGTGTGCGTTTAGCACAGTAAATATTCAATTTCTCCGCTATAAACTTAATTCCTGTGAATGCTAAAACTCGTAATTCGACCAAATCCATTTAAAAAAAAAATTAGACATACGCGCGTCATTTATTCAGAAAAGTTCGTAAAAACGCGTTTACAGGAACACATTCTCCACGTTCGAGATAAAAAAATTGAAGGGCAACAACTCGTGTCGTGTTAGTTTCCCTCAATTTGGGTCACGTAGTAGAAATGCGTTGATGTTATTGGGTAAAATGGTCACGTGTTTTAAAGTGTTTTCATTCAACCCCGCGAAAACCTGATCACCTGACGTAACCCGACTTTCTGATTGGTCAACCATAAATATCGCTTGAGTACGCAATGCGCCGTGGTCGAATTCGACAGAATCACAATGGTGTTTGGCTTCGCTCATCGAAACCACGCGTCGCGTAAACAACAGGATTTTTACCGAATGTTGAATAAATGTTCAGTATTCTTTATGCTAAGTGTAATTAGGAATACATATCGTGACATCTATAAGATTTTAGATGAGTTATTTAGTCGGAATGAAGCAAAACAGACCGTCCATCGTTAGTAATCTGAAAGTGATAAAATTTCTTACGTGAGTTTTACAGTATAATATTTTTGCCAAATTGCATTTCCTAAATATTTCTAAAGCTGTAAAATGCCAAATATGTTCCGAATGTATGTTCAGGGGTTCAAATTGGTGATCGATTGGTTACGGGTATCCGATCTATTATCGTGCGGTTTCGAAGGTTTATTTGGAATATATAAAAAAGTACTTCTTGAAATGACATGAAAACTGACATGATGATTGCTGAGCTCGTCGTGCATGAACTTTTTTCGGCCCGATTCGACGTTTTCTTGAGTTACTCCCCTTGATTTTGGTCTGAAATCCTTGTATTTGGTACCTACTGTCTTCGTCAACGTAACTCGTCTCAGAGTTTTCAATGGATTCTTCTGAAATTCGGTACACATGATCGGTACCATGTGTAGATATGCACGATCCTTTTTCGACCCGATTCAATGTTTTCTTGAGTTACTCCCCTTGATTTTGGTCTGAAATCCTTGTATTTGGCACCTGCTGTCTTCGTCAACGCAACTCGTTCCAGAGTTTTCAATGGATTCTTCTGAAATTTGGTACACATGATCGATACCATGTGTAGATGTGCACGAACTTTTTTCGGCCCGATTCGACGTTTTCTTGAGTTGCTCCCCTTGATTTTGGTCTGAAAGCCTTGTATTTGGCACCTACTGTCTTTGACAACGCAACTCGTCCCAGAGTTTTCAATGGATTCTTCTGAAATTTGGCACACATGATCAGTACCATGTGTAGATGTGCATGAACTTTTTTCGGTCCGATTCGATGTTTTCTTGATTTACTCCCCTTGATTTTGGTCTGAAATCCTTGTATTTGGCATCTACTGTCTTCATCAACGCAACTCGTCCCAGAGTTTTCAATGGATTCTTCTGAAATTTGGTACACATGATTGGTACCATGTGTAGATGTGCACTAACTTTTTTCGACCCGATTCGACATATTCTTGAGTTACTCCCCTTGATTTTGGTCTGAAATCCTTGTATTTGGCACCTACTGTCTTCGTCGTGAATGCAACTCGTCCCAGAGTTTTCAAATGGATTTAAATTTGGTACACATGATCAGTATCATGTGTAGATGCGCATGAACTTTTTTTCGAACCAATTCGATGTTTTCTTGAGTTACCCCCCTTGATTTTAGTCTGGAATCCTTTTATTTGGCACCTACAGTCCTACTGAACGAAACTCATCCTAGGGGTTTCATTGCATTCTTTTGAAATTAGGTACCCATGATTGGTGCCAAGTGCACATGTGCACAAACTTTTTTCAAGTTGATTCAACAGTTTCTCGAGTTACTCCCCATGATTCTGGTCTGAAATCTTTTATTTGACACCTACTGTCCTCGTGAACGCAACTCGTTTCACACTATTCTATGGATTCTTTGAAATTTGGTACATATGATCGGTACCATGTGTAGATGCGCACAAACTGTTTTTGAGCTGATTCGATGTTTTCTTCAGTTACTCCCCTTGATTTTAGTCTGAAATCCTTGTATTTGGCACCTACTGTCATTTTGACCCCATTCATCAGGCTGATGAACTTACTTTTGCAGCTTATAGTAAGCCAAATTTTGTTTTAAAGTTACTGATGCATACATAAGCTCATAACCGGGGTTGGGGGAACATGCACCCCCACAGAGTAAGAGTAACTGGAGTTCTACCTGCTTCCACAAATACCGCTCCAGGCCCTTATGTACCTCCCCCCCCCTCCCCCGATCTGACTTCCAAACCTGCCTACACCACTTATACAACAATGATGGCTTATACATGTGCAGTATTATTATGACAATTGCAACAATACAAATAACATACAGTCCAGCCATGTTCATTTGTATGGTTAACCTTTGTCTATAACAAAATTCAAGAGATAAAAATGTTGTTTATCGACTGTATTTTTTACGGGCGTATTTTGGGTTCAATTGAACTCTTGTTTTATCACCCCGTGCTGTCTTATTTCGAGGTCTGTTCAACATTTTAGGGAAAACCCCTGATTGGGATTAAATATCGCAATTCAGATCTCGTTCATTCCAAATTAGGAAGGATTTGGATTATTTAAATTGACAAAAATATTTTCATAACTGAAACAATGGGAATTGAGCCATCTTCAATAGACTGCACCCCTAGAAGGCTGACTTTGTGGTGATAGAATATTCTATTCTTGTTCAAATAAATTAAGACAGTTCAATGATTATGTCACATTTGAGGTTATATTACTTTTTCCTAAGCTTTAAACTCTATCTCAGAACCGTTAAATATGGCGGCGGCAAAAACACAAAAAAAACTCAATAGCAATCGGGGCGCCGGTGGCAAAAACTGATAAAAACTCAATTGAGGTAAAATACTGAAATTTCAGTATCCGGTGGCAAAATTTTGGACTTCTATGAATCCCTGTGTATCTGTCTGTCGCAGTGAAAACTCTCAAAATGCACCTATTCGTTGACAGTTATAATATTAGAAGTAGTATTAAATGTAATTAATATTTCTTTCACTTTCAGCATTCTCAAGCTAGCATACAGTCGTCCCTAAATAGTTTGGTGCAGCAACAACAAGCTGCTGCACTTAGGGCTGCCCAGGACATGCCAAAGGTGCGAGCCCTAGTCGGTCAGGGAACCATGCAGGGGGGAATGCAAGGGACCATGCAGGGAACCATGCAGGGGGCCATGCAGTCACAAATGGTCATGCCCCCCTCTATGCCTATTCAGATGCACTCAGTTAATGGCCCCTCACAGCTCCAGGGACGGCCCATTAAAGGTAGGTACACTCTACTCTGGTCAGCATTCATCCTGGGCTTGTCTGGATGGCCCTTTGTTGATCAAGACTGGAGGTTTTAATTCACTCCACCCGTTCTTCATAGTACTTAATGCTGTTTTGCATGCACTTATGTTCTGAGTTGCTTATTGTCTCCCGCCACATTAGTGGTGCGGGTGGGGGGACTTAGAAACACCGGGTGTCCTTTATTCTGTCTTTCCGTTATACATTTCTTATCCGACCGATAACTCAAGAGCTATTGAACCGATTGACTTCAAAGTTGACGAGTTTCTTGACATTGGTGAGAGGATGGGTGGGATTGCTTTTCAGTTACCTGCCGCCAACCTGGCGCAGTTGGCCGCCATCAACCATTTTGGATCTCGGCAGTTGGATCTTTACACATTTCTTGTCCGACCAATAACTCAAGAACTATTCAATAGATCGTCTTGTGGGATGTATGGCTCTTCGGACAGATCTCCATTTTCAAAATCATAATGTTAATCAATGATAAGGGATTTCATCAACCAAAAAATATTGGTTAATTTCACAAGGTCCTCCCTCAATAACTGTCATTATATTTTAACAGGACAAAGTATTGCATCCACGATGACAACCCCAGCTTCCATATCCCTGCGCAACCCGGCCATGCAGGTACCGAAAGCTGATATACCTGGACAGCGACCAGTTGCTAACCTCAACATGGATGTGGCCAAACTCTTAGAACAACAACGCCTGCAGCAGCAGCAGAGACAGATGACGCCCACTGCAATGCCGCGTAATTTGGCACCAGCCACAAACCCTTACGGCGTACCTCCCCTGTCTGGCCGACTGCCATTACAGTCCAACATGATCCCTCCCCCAGTGAATGTACAGCCCAACCCTTTACTGGTGCAGCAGATGATGCAGAGTGGCATGAATCCAGCTGTCCGAGGCAATGGTATGTCAGCCCTATCTTACCACGGTTTGTCAGCTTTTCAGTCAAATAGACTGGGATATTCAGCTGCTATCCAGGTTCCCCCGCTATTTCATGATAGCCTGTTAGGCATAATGCGTTTCCAGTGATTTTTCTCTAGCAAGAAAAACTTAACCAAAAATCACAACTAGCAGTCACAATCAAATGCCCAAACTGTGGATCCTGGGCACACAACTTTCCATGGATGTTGATAGAAAATTTACTGAAGAGGACAGGACAGATGCTTGCATCTGTAGCGAGTCTATGTAAGGTTAACAGGCATGTCGGGGTTTAAATACTACTTCCTAAATTATTATACCCCCGTTACGATATATGGTATACTGGATTCAGCTTGTCCGTCCGAACGCTCTAGAAGCTGAACCTTTCCATCAAGAGACTTCAAAGCTTCGATGGTTTTTATACGCCCGCCCAAAAGGCGGACGTATTATGTGATGGCGGTTTCCGTCCGTCTGTCCGTCCCCCGTGTCCGGTCTATATCTGGGACAGTTTTCTATCTACAGTTCAAATTTTTGGTGAGTGGATACCCTACGAGGAAACGATGTGTCGCGTACCAAAATGAAGGTCGAGGTCATAGGTCAAAGGTCACTGGCCTAAAAAAAACAGGAAATCACGGAAGTGTTCGTGTCCGGTCTATATCTGTGAACGTTCTATTAACTACAGTTCTAATTTTTGGTGAGTGGATGCCCTATGGGGGAATGATGTCTTGCATACCAAATGTAGGTCGAGGTCAGAGGTCAATGGTCAGTGTCACAGAAAGATCAGGAATTCGTTATAAATGTTTAATTTTCGTAGAGTGGATTCAATAGGGGGAAGTGAAGTGTCGTATACAAAAAATTAGGTCAAGGTCGAAGGTCAAAGGTCACTGTGACCCCAAAATCAGGAAATTATTAAAAATAACATTTTTTGTGTCAGTAGATACATTAGGGCGACACGATGTGTCACATACCAAAATGTAGGTCAAGGTCACTGTAACCCCAAAATCATGAAATTGTTAGAAATCATGATTTTTTGAGTCCATTGAGAAATTACGGGAGACGGTTTGTCATGTACCAAAATTTAGGTCCAGGTCACTGACCCCAAAATCAGGAAATCATTAAAAATCATGATTTTTTGTGTCCATTGATAGATTGAAGGAAGACCAAAATTTAGGTCAAGGTCAAAGGTCAAGGTCACTGTGACACCGAAATCATTAAAAGTAACATTTTCATATGCCTGTCGAAGACGAAGTCTTGTAATGTGCTGTTGCGTTCTGTCCATTCATCCATTAACATTTGTTGTCCATGCGATATCTCTAGTTTCAAGGTATGGATTGGTACCAAACTTTGAGTATACCTTACTCGCATGGCAAAGTGGAACCATACATTTGAGATCAATTTGTCAGTCACGGTCGCAGTCCCCCAAAACTGAATCAAGTTTAGCTGACTAAATGTGTTAGGTTGGAATATTCAAAGTTCTTTCCCCTGCATGTATATGGTATTGTCCTGTGAAGTTGTCTCCCATGTTTGAAATGCTTCATTTAGTTAAACTGTTGTGAAATAAAATCCATACATTTACTAATTTAACAGGGAGAGGGGCCCTTTATCAGGGTTCCCGCGGTCATGGAAAATCCTGGAAAGTCCTGGAATTTGAAAATTGATTTTCCAGGCCTTGAAGGTCATGGAATTTTGTGTCTGGTCATTGAATTTTGTGAAAGGTCATGGAAAAAATAAACGGAACTTGAAAATGTCAACCAGGTCAATATTTCTCTTGATTTTTTTTCACCGAAAAGATAAATTTCCTGGACCAGCGAATGTTCTATTTGCTGAATGTTGCGTGTGGTCTACGAATGCGATCAAGTTTGCATCAGGGGAGGTAACTTTGGTCTTGGAATTCTCTTAAACTCCCAGCGTGCATTTACGAGGAAATGGCTGTTCTCAAATTGCATCAGTGTAAAAAGAACTGCTATGAAAATGCTCTTCTCACTCATCATGGCTGTGGACTGATTTTCTCGATGCCCCCATTATCCATAGAGAATTTCTGATAGGTCATGGAAAAGTCCTGGAATTTGTCCATAAAAGGTCATGGAAAGTCATGGAATTCAATCTGAATTTCTGTGCATGAACCCTGTTTATGAACTTCACATCTGTTTATTAACTCAAGAACAAAGGTTTACTTCATCACTTTCTTCTTCCTTCATGAAAAATTCTCTCGACTGAAAGGATCCATTTGCAGGAAAACTACTATTTTCCTGTGTTTGACTATTGTCGATTTCAGTGTGAGATATGTGAGCTCTCAGCTCTTGCTTCAAGTTCAACTAGTTACCAAGAGTTAAGCTCATTATCTCGCCTTACGAAGTAAAGGGGAGATATTGTGAGGGGGGAAAGAGGATGTGTCGGTGTCCCCTGCCTGGAAATGATAAGGTTTTTGGTTTAGCAAGTTAAAAAAAAATCTAGAAAAATTAGAAAAAATATAGAAAAAATAAAAAAAATATGGGGGGTGGGTATGCAACCTGGCGGTACTACCCCTGGGGTGCTCTAATGTTAAAATCCCTATGAATGAGTTTTGCGTTTAGCTGAAGTGCACATGTACATCTGTACTTGAAAAGTTTCTTGCAGTTGTCAGCTGTCATTGGATGATTATGAAACTTGGTACACATGTTTCTTATGATTAGAGGATGTACCTGTGCTATATTAATTTTTCTCTTAATTATGACAAATGAATGAGTTTTCTGTTTAGGTAAATTGTACATGTAGGCCTCTACATTGTATACATATACATGTACATGGTAAGTTTGCTCCAGTTGTCAGCTGTCATTGGATGATTATGAAACTTGGTACACATGTTTCTTATGATAAGAGGATGTACCTGTGCTATTTTTGAGAAGAAATATTAATTTTTCTCAAAATTATGGCAAATGAATGAGTTTTCTGTTTAGGTAAATTGTACATGTAGGCCTCTATATGTATACATTTACATGTACATGGTAAGTTTGCTCCAGTTGTCAGCTGTCATTGGATGATTATGAAACTTGGTACACATGTTTCTTATGATTAGAGGATGTACCTGTGCTATTTTTGACAAGAAATATTAATTTTTCTCCAAATTATGGCAAATGAATGAGTTTTCTGTTTAGGTAAATTGTACATGTAGGCGATAAGTTTGCTGCAGTTGTCAGCTCTCATTGGATGATTACGAAACTTGGTACACATGTTTCTTATGATTGGAGGATGTACTTGTGCTATTTTTGAGATGAAATATTAATTTTTCTCCAAATTATGGCAAATGATTGAGTTTTGCGTTTAGCTGAAGTGCACATGTACATCTGTACACCACAGTTTGCTGCAGTTGTCAGCTGTCATTGAATGATTATGAAACTTGGTACACATGTTTCTTATGATTAGAAGACGTACCTGTGATATTTAGGAGATGAAATATTAATTTTTGTTCAAATTTTGAGGGTTTTGTCTTAATCTGCCAATAATAATGTACATGTATATATCTACATGTACACCAAAACATGGAAAGTTTTCTGAAACTGTCAGCTTTCATTGGATGAGTTTGACACTTGCTACCCAAGTTCAATGTGATTCAAAGATGTGCATGTGCTATTTAAGAAATATGACATTAAATATGAAATTTTTTCCTAATTATTGCAGTTTATACTTTGTACCTTTCCATTGATAAGGTTTTTGTTGGGCAAAAATTTACAGGTAGATCTGTACATGGAAAGTTTGTTGAACCTTTCGTGGGATGATTATAAAACTTGGTGGACATGTATCGTGTTTTCCTAGGTCACAGCTCTCCCGCAGTAATCCCACACGGGACTGACCTATCCAGCAGTAATCCCAAATGGCATTGGCCTATCCAGCAGTATTGCCATACGGGACTGACCTATCCAGCTGTAATCCCAAACGGAACTCAACTATCCAGCAGTAATCCCAGACTGAACTGGTCTATCCAGCACTAATCCCATTTGGGACTGGCCTATTCAGCAGTAATCTCACACAGGACTGACCTATCCAGCAGTAATCCCAGACCGGACTGGCCTATCCTGCAGTAATCCCACATGGGACTGGCCTATCCAGCAGTAATTCCACACGGGACTGGCTTATGCAGCAGTAATCTCTCATGGGACTGACCTATCCAGATGTAATATGACACTGGATTGCAATTTGCAGCAGTAATCCCACATGGCACTGACCTATCCAGCCATAATTTTACATGGGACTGACCTATTCCGCTGTAATCCCACACAGGTTTAGCCTATCCAGCAGTAATCCCACACAGGACTGGCCTCCTCAGCCATAATCCCACACAGGTTTAGCCTATCCAGCAGTAATCCCACACGGGACTGGCCTCCTCAGCCATAATCCCACACAGGATTGCCGTATGCAGCAGTAATCCCACACGGGACTGCCTATGCAGCAGTAATCCCACATGGGACTGTCCTATCCAGCATTAATCCCATATGAGACTCATCTATCCAGCAGTAATCCCAGACAGGACTGGCCTATCCAGCAGTAATCCCACTTGGGACTGGACTATCCAGCAGTAATCCCACAGGGGACTATCCATCAGTAATAACATGGGACTGGTCCACCCAGCAGTAATCCTACACAGGACTGGCCTATCCAGCAGTAATCTCGCATGGGACTGAACTATCCAGCAGTAATCTCACACTGGACTGCCCTATGTACCAGTAATCCGACGGCACTGACCTATCCATCCTACATGGGATTAACTTTTGCCAGTAATTCCACATGGGACTGATGTTATTGTCTGTACCAGATAATCTATTGCAGACATTATTGTCTGTACCACATCACCTATTCCAGACCTTATTGTTTGCTCTACATGTATGCTTTCAATACTGCTGCACCTTTGGCGGATGACCCCGCAAGGCGAGATGTTGGGGTTCTCAGAACGCTTGTTTTAGTTTATTATTCAGTATAACATGTGATATATGTTACATTCTCAGAAGCACAAAATTGTAGACCTTTCTCTGGATTGCTAGATCAAGGCTATTAAACAACCTTGAAATTTGGACCAATGTAATTCCAGATATATGGGCGTATATTGAAGCCCCTTGGGCTCTTGTTGTGGTTTCCATGGCAACAAGACAGAAAATATCCAGGTAACGAAGTTAACGCTCTAGAAACCAGACCATTGCAGCTGGAGATTTAAAATTTGGTATGCATCATTGCTGTGTGGCACAAGCATATTCAAATTGGGTACATTTTGATGTTTTTTGTGGTTCCCATGGCAACTAAATGGAAAATATCCAAACAATTATGTTGACGCTCTAGAAGCTGAACCGTTGCAGCTGGAGATTTCAAATTTGGTATGCAGCATTCAATGATTTTTGTAGTTTCCATGGCAACAAGGCAGAAAATATCCATGTAATGACGTTAACGATCTGGAAGCCGAACCGTTGAAACTGTGGACTTAAATTTAGTATGCAGTATTGCTGTGTGGCAAAGCACAAGTGTATTCAAATTGGGTACATTTTGATGTTTTTTGCGGTTCCCATGGCAACTAAATGGAAAATATCCATATAATTAGGTTGACGCTCTAGAAGCCGAACCGTTGCAGCTGGAGACTTTAAATTTGGTATGCAACATTGTTTTTTCAATGCACAATTGGGTATTCTTCCCACATTCGCTATACAGGTTCCTTTATTATAGCACGACAAATTAGATGAGCTTATTATGCCCCCCCCCCTCAAATTAGCGGGGGAGGGGGGCATATAGCGATCGCTTTGTCCGTCCGTCTGTCCATCCAGACGGATGTCCGTCCGAATTTCTTGTCCGCGCGATATCTCGGTTAATATTTGATGGACAGGATTGAATCTTGCATGGAATGTGGCCAGTACCTCGTAGTTGTGCAGCGTAGAGTTTTTTTTCGAGTTCCGGTATAATTTTAAAGAGTTGTGGCCCTTTTTCTGAAATCTCTGTGAATGGAACTCGTCTGGGCGGGATCTTGGTTAATATTGTATGGACAAGTATGAAATTTGCATGATATGTGGCCAGTGCCCCACAGTTGTGCAGCGTAAATTTCTCCCCATTTCGCTTATATTTTCACGAGTTGTGGCCCTTTGTACCTGAAATCTCCGTGAATTGGGACTTGTCCGGGCTGGATCTTGGTTAATATTGTATGGACAATTTTGAAATTTGCAGGAGATGTGGTCACTGCCCTATAGTTGTGCAGTGTGAAGTTTCTCCACGTTTCGCGTATATTTTCAAGAGTTATGGCCCTTTTTTCAAGAGTTATGGCCCTTTGTTCTTCAAGTCTTTGTGAATTGGGACTTGTCCGGGCTGGATCTCGGTTAGTATTGTATGGACAAGTATGGAATTTGCAGGATATGTGGTCAGTGCCCTGTAGTTGTACAGCGTGAAGTTTCTCCGCGTTTCGCTTATGTTCTTGAAATCTTTGTGAATTGGGACTTGTCTGGGCTGGATCTCGGTTAATTTTGTATGGACAAGTATGGAATTTGCATGACATGTGGTCAATGTCCCATAGTTGTGCAGCGTGAAGTTTCTCTGCTTTCGGTTATATTTTCAAGAGTTATGGCCCTTTGTTCATCAAACCTAAGTGAATGGGATATATTTATTCTGTTTAGGCTGGATCTGGGGGCATACAATTGAGCAATCTCTGATTGCTTCCTTGCTGTGTTTTTCTTGTGAATATCTCACTAAGTCCTATCACCTAGGGAAATGGGAAGTATTCCTGTAATCTTTTATTACAGATGATCAAAAATACAATGACCACAAATTTCTAGCCACCTGTAACTCAAGGGCCAAAGCGCCACCTCTAGTTGATTTCACATTTAATATGAAGAGGTATGTGGTTTACTCTCATCCCCAAATTAAGGTATACATCTTTGTATGAACCAGCCCATCTGAAAGGAAAAACAGCTTGCACGTTCTCACCGAACTGGCGCTGACTGGTTACTAAGGCTAAAAATGATTCCAACTGCATTGAAATTTGTACAGAGGCAAGGTGTCTGGAGAGACCTGTACAAAGTCTGCAGAAATACAAACACTATATTAAAGGAGCTGTGTGGGAGTGCAGGTGTCTTTCATCCACCTCATGTACATTTTTCTGGAACAGCCGTGAAAAAGGTGTAGAGGGTGGCACAATCACCGGTACCGTAACGTGCTATTTTACAAAATTCAGAAATATTTCAGTTCAAGCTGCTGTGCTTTAATTGTTAATAGAATTACATGTATTGGTATTAAACACATTCGTATCTGCTAGTTTCAAGTGAGAGCTATTAAACTGTTTTGTCTTGTTCTCACAGTTAATGCCATGAACCAACTAAACCAGTTAAGCCAGATCAACCAGCTGAACCAGCTTAGTCAACTTGCAGCCCTTCAGGCACAGCAGCGGAACATCGACCCACGACTGCAGGGTATGAGAGGAGGTTACCCAAATGTTCTCAGTCCCCGCAGTCCTGTTCCACCATCAGCTGTCAACTCTGCTTTGGGACGCGCGTTGTCGCCGAACATCCATGCACAGGCTTTGAACAAAGGTAACTTTGCTAACCTAATTAGAATAACGCTATTTCATGCATTCAAAACTTCTCAGATATTCGCATGATTATAGCCCTGAAAATGGCATAAACTCGATATTGACTTTTGCTTTGGACACATCAATTGAGCTAGATCATGGAGAATTGAGATGAAAAGCTATCCTCATGATTGAATGGAGTTTTATAGATGCAATAGGGCATCAATCAATTTCTGTCAGTTTTAATGCACTTGATTGTTGAATTCGAATTTTCAAAAAGAAATAGAGGACTTTCATTGGTCTGGGGGGTCATTTGGAAGACAATCCAAGCAATGGAAAGTTTCTGTAGAGCTTCATGCTGTTTGAGGTACAACCCCAAGAACTTGTACAAATGACTTTTATAACCTATTTCTTCCCAGTACTGCTGCCCTGAACTAATATAAATCAGTGCCAGTTTCCAAGAATTGCAAAATCCCTTAAAATGGTTATCATAGGCTAACTAATGCTTTGGGTTTCTTTTGCCAGGACTAAATGGCCCACTTTCTCCTGGTGCGTTTCCTCCCAATCTACAGTTTCCTGGGTCGGGATTTCCACATGGAGGCCTGAATGGAAACAATAACCCACTGGGTAAAATGGACGATGTCACGAACCAGAATCTGGCCAAGTGGTTTGGTATGGAGGTGTTCAAGAACCAGCTGCCCACCATGCCTCCACTGCCTCACCAAGGCAAGAAGGTAATGACCGTGGACGAAATAGAGCGTAACCAACAGGCCGTCTCTCACTGAATTCAGGACTTGCAACAATTTGGCAGCCATAGACCATGCAAACAACTGGAAATCTCGCCGATTGTGCAAGCAGCAGACAGATTACTGCAGTTAGCATCAGTACAACAGTCGCTTCGTCTCACACTGAGAGTGTAACCGACCCGTTCCTCTTCACTAAGAGTACCGGGTACTAACAGTGGAGGTACAGCTTGATTATCTTAGATAATCTTTCACCGAGAGATCAACCAGCTGGCAATCTCTCAATGATTGTACAACCAGCCAGCAGTCCTTCAGTGAGAGTTTAACCAGCTGATAATCTCTTCCTGTGCAACCCGCTGGCTATCACTGCCAGTGTGCATTCAGGCAGCTCACTGAAAGTAATACAGCTGACTATCCCCATCTGTGCATCCAGCTAACTGGCTCAATGCGGATGTAACCAAGAGGCAATTTCACTGAGTGTAACTAGTGCGACTAGTGTTGTGGCGATGGCAACCAGCAGGATACTGTCGACGGGAGTTATCCAGGCCTCGGCTTCGCCTGGTCGGCCAGACTTGGGGATCAAAGAATGCAGAGACTGGAGCAATTGCGACATCTTTATTTGTGGAATAACAGGAAAACAGAAAGTGCTGCAGACATTTCCACAGGTTAAACACTTCAGCTTGTGTGTTGAGCCCTCGAGTTAGAAGTTCTCGGTCATGAACTTGCGTATGTTAACTATATACTTTCCCTACTCTAATTTCTTGTAACGAAATGTGATTTGGCTGGTGAGTGAAAGGTGTTGTCTGCCCTTAGTGGTTAAATGACATCGTATATCTATGATGTACATAATGATGAGTGATATTTTCAGTATGTATGTTCCATATGTCGATTAAGAGTGTTACATGTTTGTGACCTGCCTACAGGTTTTGAAGGTAACAAGCAACTTGTATTCTTATGTATTGGAGTCAGTCTGTTATGTAATGTTCAGTGAGTCAAAGTGGTGTTCTTTGTGCGATGTGGAATAGTATATGTTGATAATGCTTGTTGATAAATAATTTGTTGATACTGTAGTTTAGTTTAATCTGTGTTCATGTTTGTTATGGTTTTAAGAGAGGAAGTGCGAGATTAGGGTGAAAGTTTATTGACGTATGTTAAAACTGTTCATGTTCACAAACTAATGCATCACATTTGACCTTCACCAGTCACCCTTATTCATTCATTTTGAACCATGTTTAATGCTAGAAGACATTATACATGACCAATTATTACATCTGTTTTGCGATGGCAAGATAATGCACAGATCGCTGAAAGTTGTCAAACAAAAAACTACACCCGATCATCAGTGTGCACAGATTGTTTACTGGTTGTCACTGATGTGATATGTTACTATATCTGATATTTATATTATCCTTCAGTATGTAAATAACTTGATACCTATGTATTTACCATGTTTACTGTAATGCCATGCTTGTACGTTTGCTTCAATTTCATTCTGGTTTGACCATTTCAACGTCATACTCCTGTGTTTGATATAAGGTAAAGCCATGAGACAAATGTCATGTCTATAAACCTGGAGCAATCCCAGATAGACCGTGTCTGATGACATCCAATAAGGATCGAAATGAGTCAGACAGACTTTAAAAAGTTTCCAGTCCCAAGACATTACTCCACATAGCTTTGTTTTCCATACCACTCCAGGGTATATCTCGGCTACCTGGGATGGCTCCAGCTTTATCGAAGTAACATTTCCACTTCTCTATCGGCTGTACATGTACATGTATCAGTGTAGAAATGAGCAGATGTAGGTTTTGTCTAAGACTGGTACGTTTAGTCTGTGTAGAAATGAGCAGATGTAGGTTTTGTCTAAGACTGGTACGTTTAGTCTTGTCTGTTGGATCAGTTGTAAATACTTGCTGTGTATAAGAGATGCCCACATCAGACGGTGTGTTGTAGAGTTTTGTACAGATATAGCCGATAAATAAATCTCGCGCATTTTTCTGTTTGGCTTGTTTGTAGCATCAGAAGAGCCAAGTCAGATGATTTGTCACCAAAGATATGTTGAAGTGCTAAGTTTTGTTGTTGTACAGAAAACTTTAGTTTGTTCCTATTTATTGTCAACACTGATGTATATACTTTAGTGAAGATTTCCTTTTGGTGATGATGTGGAGGAGAATGAAAGATATACAGGGTGTATCAAAAAAAACGGAGTCCTAGTACGATGACATATTTTTCATTGAGCAAAGGAGAAATCTATTTTTTTTTTTGATTTGTCATCAAGACCGACCCTTTGGGAATGATCAGCTGAACAATTCAATGATCTGTGATCAAGCATGTTAGAACAATAGCTATTCTTCAATTATGAGTGAAATGTGACTTGCGCCAGATTTGGTTTACATCATTCGTCTGCCCTTGAAAGAAAAGAAATACGGTGTACAAATGAAATGCTTTTTATCCACTCTGAATTCATTGACATTTTGAAAACAAAACGGTGTACAATTAAGATGTCTTTTAACTCTGAATTTAACAAAAAGGTGTACAATTCAAATGTCTTTTTAACAGACAATTGAATCTCAATCTTCAACGTGTCCTCCATTTCTCTGGATGCAGGTACCCGCACGTTCATTCATTGCCGCCACGGCCCGTCTGATAAGTGCCTCAGGTTGTCAACTTCTGTTATGATGCGCTGTTCCAGGTCATTGAGATCTGCTGGAGGCGTGATGTACACCCTGGACTTTAGGTAACAGTTAAAAGACATTTTAATTGTACACCGGTTTGTTTTCAAAATGTCAATGAATTCAGAGTGGATAAAAGACATTTCATTTGTACACCGTATTTCTTTTCTTTCAAGGGCAGACGAATGATGTAAACCAAATCTGGCGCAAGTCACATTTCACTCATAATTGAAGAATAGCTATTGTTCTAACATGCTTGATCACAGATCATTGAATTGTTCAGCTGGTCATTCCCAAAGGGTCGGTCTTGATGACAAATCAACAAAAAAAATAGATTTCTCCTTTGCTCAATGAAAAATATGTCATCGTACTAGGACTCCGTTTTTTTTGATACACCCTGTACATGATATATCCAGTGTACGTATACATGTATGATGTCTGGACAATGCTGAGATTGTTTTATATCTCGAAAGAGAGCATCAGATGTGAAAATCACTACTATCTTTGTCTGCGATGTTTAGTTTTAGTTTTGACTCGCTGGGCAAGGACAATCGATGGTGAAGTGTTGTCAGTGTAACAGTTATAACTTGTAAATATTTATTGTACATATCTAGGAACTGCTATACATATATTCTTCCCTTTCCTGTCCGATCAATGTGTGTGTGTTTTTTGTTCATTTTATAGTGCGACATCCAATGTCCATACATGATTTTCTCGTACCCGCTTTTTGACAATAGCATCATTGTACATTTATATACCAGTCCTGTATGAAATTTAACATTTTGAAGCTGGAAAACTGGGGGAAAGTTTAATATACTATGATCCATGAATGTACATGTCTTGTAAAAATCAGAAATGCTCTTTTGTCGACATTGGAAATGCTCCAGTCAATGTCCTGTTATGTCTATTGTACTCTATGTATATGATAAAGTATATATTTCTGCATCATCACACAGTTTCTAGTTTGAAAATCATCCATCATCTGTGAAATTGTTTGAGAATGGTGTAATTACATACGACCGTAAGTAGCGTAGTGTACATATCAAAGTATTTCAGAGCAGCGTTTGTTGGTGTGAGGTCGTAGCTTGTTATATGTATATTAACATTGAAACTTGTTCTCCTATTGCTGGTGTTTGTCACTGTGTCATATGTGCTAAAGGCCCCCATTGTATATAATATGCTGTATGAGCTCAAGACATCCACAGAAATATCCCGTAAATCTGACTGGCTGTTTTGAGTCCCCAATTTCTAACCCTTCAGTTGTGTTGCTATATAGCTGTTGCTTCACAGAATGTATTATAAACAACCAATGTTCGATAAAATCTGGGTTTTGTGTTTCCCCGATTGAATCTTTTTTTATGTACAGAGAGAAAGAAAAAGATGTCTATTTTTGTAATCAGGTGGGCTCATGTTGAATTGAGGGTGGACCTAATGTACTTGAATTTGGCCAACAGAAAGTTGCGCAATACCACACGTAGGAATTGAGTATACTTCATATTGGATCTGGATGAGGTGGTTGAGGACCGGCTTTCTCCCTGCTCTTCAGCAGGGATAATATTTTCTCTTTCATTTGCATGTTCTCATATTAACTTTGATGAAAACATTCCTTGCTACCAATAATTAGGTTTACGGTCTGCTATGGGAAGACCAACACTGAGCTAGCAGTGGGTAAACCCTGGACACTCGACAGTGAGCTAGCAGTGGGTACACCCCGGACACTCGACACTGAGCTAGCAGTGGGTACACCCCGGACACTCAGCCTACAGAAGAATGAGGTGGTTGAAGTTTTGTGACGCAGGTACTACTAAACCATCCACTGTACGGCAAGAATTTGAGAAATCTGTGGAACATTTCAAACCTGTTTTTTTTTTTCTTGACCGATGTATTTGTCAAGAATACCAGGATCATTACGAGATTATTGCTCCTGATAAATTCTTCTGAAATATTTTAAACTAGAAAGAAACTAAATGTAATGTTCCCAATACCTTAAAATGAGAATAAGCTTTTAATAAACAATAGAAGATGGAATATGATGGCCAAGGCATTATAGATTTCATTTGCATGGGTTGAAACATTTTAATAGTCTGACAAGTTATCTATGGCTGTCGGTATAGAGTATCCTACAAGATCGGGGTTCCTTTTCTTATTTTCAAAGCTGGACATTTATGTATTCCCGAGCCTCCTCTCACAACTTGGAATCCTTGATCATCAAAATGTATTTTGCTTGCATATTTTGTTGGACTGCATACTTGTAGTGCTGATTTTATTTGATTTTATCAGGAGTATTATAAAATCCATACAATGACAACTATCCCAGCATTATGTGGGCTTCCTGGTGTATTATGAGTGGACCATGTCTGTTTGACCTGATCACTGGTAGAAGTCCTGATAGCCCATATGTGAACAGAATAAATGAATCCCACTGGTTGTGGTGTGTCATAACATATTGGACATTACCATTCTTTCACATATAAGCCAGGACAAGAAGTTATGGTTTAGTCATTCTGCTTCATTTTCTACATTGAAACAGGTCTTGGATGAGATTATCCCTTTATCACAAACATTCAATGCAAATAGGAAAAGCAGACTGCATGTGGAAAGCCAAAACAGAATGATAGTTTTTATATACCTATATACTGCAGTCTTGATGGAATGTGGTCCATGGTTTCTTTGTGTAGCCACTGGGCATTGTCTCGGGGCAAAAGAAAACGGTTCAGGACTTCAAAAAGTATGGACATGGCACCCCACTGCAACAACTAGTTTGTACATAAGTCTGGGACAACTTGGGAAGTACAAGTCATTACTGCATGCCTCACTCATGCTGGTAGCTTTCCTATGTGTGGATGTATATATGGATGGACACACTTGCTGTTTGTATATATTTATGCTTGTAACAAAGCCAGTTATTTTTCATGGTATTTGTGTTGTGCTGATTGCTTTGTCCCTTCATGTAGCTGTTTGCTATTACATGTAGCACAATTTAGTAGACATGTGTTCTCGTGTAAACAAGCACCTTTTTATTGTCCAATCCATTCGCCAAGTTCAAATTTTAAACATCTCTATACGCATTTATCCATGTGGTATAATCAATCACCCATTTTATAAGAAGTCTACTTTTTGTTGACTAATCGGAAGTCTTCAGTGAGAAGATCCATCTTCAGAGTATTATTATGTTGTATATATGTTCCGCCACACCGGAGTAGTCGATTGTTTTTTGTTTTCCCGTTTAGTTGCTTGGGATTGATATTGGCAGTCTGCTATAAATGACCACATAAGAGCTATTCGACTTGGAACTGGACTCTTCAAAAGATGAGGCATATCATCAAATGTGTTAATAGTGAATGTGGTCTGTTATAGTTTCAATCTATGAAAATTCTGAGTACGGCATGGTGGGAACTAAGATCCAGTTGCTGTCATTTCTTTGTGTTTAGTTAGATATGGTCATCGGGAAAATATAGCTTTTGGCGAGTTCTATCTCGATTTGTGTTATCGTCAAACAGAAATATGGTGTTCCCAAGTATAAACTAGAGCTGATTGGCTCAGGTCTTTCCTTTTGTTTATAAAATTGCCTTACGTAAAGTAAATAACATGTTAAGCCAATCTGCCTTTTGTTGTTTTTTTTCAACAGACTTGCATGTTCGTTTTTATGGATCAGTTCTTCTATCATCATCCGTCTGTCCAAACATGTCTGATAGGCTTAATATTCTTCATATAGCTGGTGTGCTCTGACCTACTTTCAAATCCATTTAGCCATTTGTCCTCCGTGTTCGTCTTCCGGCTGCTGTCCGGATGAAGTATCCATTGGTTTGGGGTTATGACTAAAAAAAACAATTTCATTTGCTTTCCACACCTGGAAATTGGACAAGATCAGTTGACCTGAGGAACAGTTCCATCTCTCATCATGCAAAACGCTGTATGATGGACTGATGCTTTGAGCTTAAGTGTAACTGTGGGACTTGTGTACGTGTATATCATATTCAAAATAACGATGTGAATAACGATGTATTAAAGTTTACCCCAACATTTCACTTGTATTCTGTCTCCGAGGAATCAAAGGTAGCTTTCTAGTGGGAGAGAATTCTGCGCTGCCTCATTTAATAACATTGAAATTGTTTGAATAAAGTCGTAAAACAAGAAATAGGGTACGAATTCTATAATTTGGATATGACGTAAACTTGCCAAAGTATCAGTTACAATTTAACTTGTCCAGATCAGATGGACACTGAAGTCCACTAAACTAGACCCAGATGTAACAAGAGCCCAAGGGGCTTCAATATACGCCCGTATATCTGGAATTACATTGGTTCAAATTTCAAGGTTGTTTAATAGCCTTGATTCCAATTGATCTAGCAATCCAGAGAAAGGTCTACAATTTTTTGCTTATGAGAATGTAACATATATCACATCTTCTATTGAATGATAAACTAAAATGAGCTTAACTCTTGGTAACTAGTTGACCTTGAAGCAAGAGCTGAAAGCTCACATATCCCACACTGAAATCGACAATAGTCCAACACAATAAAATAGTAGTTTTCCTGCAAATGGATTCCTTTCAGACGAGAGAATTTTTCATGAAGGAAGAAGAAAGTGATAAAGTAAACCGTTGTTCTTGAGTTAATAAACAGGTGTGAAGTTCATAAAGGACTCCTCTCCCCATTAAATTAGTAAATGTATGGTTTTTATTTGACAACAGTTTAACTAAATGAAGCGTTTCAAACATGGGAGACAACTCCACAGGACAATACCATATAAATACAGGGGAAAGAGCTTCGAATATTCCAACACATTTAGTCAGCTAAGCTTGATTCAGTTTTGGGGGACTGCGACCTAGACCTTTGACAAATTGATCTCATATGTATGGCTCGACCACTTTGCCATGCGAGTAAGGTACATGTATACTCAGTTTGGTACCAATCCATACCTTGAAACTAGAGCTATCGCATGAACAACAAATGTTAATGGATGAATGGACAGAACACATCGCATTACACGACCTCGACTTTGACAGGCATATGAAAATGTGACTTAATGATTTCTTGATTTTGGGGTCACAGTGACCTTGACCTTAATTTTGGTACACAACACATCGTCTTCCCTCAATCTATCAATGCACACAAAAAATCATGATTTTTAATGATTTCCTGATTTTGAGGTCAGTGACCTTGACCTACATTTTGGTATGTGACACATTGTCGCCCTAATGTATCCGACACAAAAAATGTTATTTTTAATAATTTCCTAATTTTGGGGTCCGTGACCTTTGACCGTGACCTAATTTTTGGTATGCATCACTTCATTTCCGCCTATTGAATCCACTCACAAAAAATTAGAAATTTTTAACGATTTCCTGATTTTTCGATCCCACTGACCGTGACCTACATTTAATATGCAACACATCGTTCCCCCCTAGGGCATCCATTCACAAAAAATTGCAACTGTGGATAGAAAACGTTCACAGATATAGACCAGACACGAACACTTAAGTGATTTCCTGTTTTTTAGGCCAGTGACCTTGGACCTGTGACCTCGACCTTCATTTTGGTACGCGACAGTCTCCCCATAGGGTATCCACTCACCAAAAATTGGAGCTGTGGATAGGAAACTGTCCCAGATATAGACCGGACACGAGAACCGGACACACGGACAGACGGACGGAAACCGCCATCACATAATACGTCCGCCTTTTGGGCGGGCATATAAAAAGGAATAGGAACCTACTTGTGGGGTTCCCGGCTGTGAAAAGGAATAGGACCCCCATCCGAAAGGGGCATGACAATTTTTTTATAGGTATCTAGATTACAACTGGATAACACAATAGGATGTCAAATATAGTTGACAGCTGTGGAAGGCCAAATAATCAGAAAGTCAGTTATTGAATCGAAAACCTAAGTTTTCGAACAGAAAACCATGGTTTTCGAATCGAAAACTTAAGTTTACAGCCGAAAACCTAGGTTATCTAGCAGACGAGCCCGAGTTTCTCTTTCGAGTTTCTCTTTTGTTTTTGGACATTCGTGTAGAAAACCTAAGTTATCAGTCGATGACCTAGGTTTTCGAATTGATGGTTGTCGTGAAGTGAAACTCGACTTTCCTAGAGTTTCGATATCCGGGTACTCTGGGTTTCGCGCCCTTTTCCGATTGTTGACCAATCCGTAATGCAGAGCGAACCATGTGGCAAAATTAATTATGCGGAATCAAACTGCTCTCACACTGCTAAGTGAAATAACATTCACTGCCTGTATTAATCGCTCTTGATCCAGAAACCGCATGTGTGTCACCGAAGTACTTGCCAGAGTAGCTATCTACACTCTCAAAACACAAATGTTAGATTTAACATCTAGAGGGTTGGAGGAGGGAAAACATTTAGAAAGTGTTGTATTCACCACTTTTAAGTGTTAAATGCAACATTTTAAGCTGTTGCATCCAACACTTAAGTGGTGAAACAACACTTTCTAAATGTTTTCCCTCCAACCCTCTAGATGTAAAAAAAAAACATTTGCGTTTTAAGAATGTACATATCACTAAATGTGCTTTGCTGGTGTGAATTACATTGACCTGTCTGATGTCGGTCAGTTCGCTTGACTGGATAGCTGAATTCAGCCTGCAGCAAATATACCTAGCTATTAAACTGATTAAAGGCCCAGTTCGGAGTACCAATACCCAGTCTATGAGAATGCTTGTATAAACTAGGCCGAGTCATACAGGATAGTCGACATTAAATAAATAATCTTATCTTTTTGTTGAATTCATGTTGATTGCGTGGTTCTGTCCGACGTTTTGATCAGTCAACATGCGGGAAAGGGCGCGAAACCCATAGTACCCGGATATCGAAACTCTAAGTTAGTCGAGTTTCACTTTATGACACTCGCAAATCCGAAAATTTAAGTTACAAGTTTTCTGGACGAGTGTCCAAAATATTAGAGAACCTCCGTTGTCTGCTAGATAACCTAGGCTTTCGACCATTAACTAAAGTTTTCGATTCGAAACTAACTTCTATCTGATACACGATTTGGATTCTATGAGGAAAAAGCTTCAACTGGCCATGCACGGTTCACCAGAGTTTACGTTCCCTTTAAGTTATTTATAGACAACTGTGATTTTCGATGTTGAGAAACAGCAACTCAAGATAAGGAAAGAGAAACTCGGGGGTTTTCTGGTAGATAACCTAGGTTTTCGATTCGATAACTTCAGTTATCTCTTAGAAAACTTGGTTTTCAGTTCGATATGATTTGATAACTTCAGTTATCTCTTAGAAAACTTGGTTTTCGGTTCGATAACTGAGAGTTTCTCATTATTTAGACATTTGGCCATCCATAGACAGCGAGAATAAGTCCTATTCACTCACCCATTAAACTAGAAGTATGTCTATTGGTTCTCACTGACAACAGGACCCTGCCCGTGTGGTTTCCAGGTGTGAAAAGAATAGGAACTAAACGTCGTGATCGGACTGAAATAGCCCGAGTGTCGAAAGCGACGTTAAATCATATTCACTCACTCACTCATTGATAATATAACAGGACACCTGTGCAGATGAAAGCCCCTTTTGGATTACTCTTAAGTTGGTGCAAACCTAGCTGCCTTCAAACTGTCACTTTCCTGCATGCTGGAAGCGTTCCTTTTATAGATTCATATGCAGCAGAACACATTTCTAGTTGACAATCCTGGTATACTGGTCCACAATTTGCAGATATCACAGACAAATTTCTGAAGAAATGTGAATATTTTATTTCATACATGTACAAAATCTACACAATATTGTACACACAAGGATTTTCATATGCATGAGAACTTGAATCTGGATTCAACTGATGATACATCAGTTCATTGATGACCTGTCTGACAGAGCAGCGCCGCACTGGTTCTGCTGATAACAATGCTGCCTGGTCTGCACAATCTTATTTGAACTCCAAAGTAATGAAGAAAGGAATATCACTGAATGAAATACTGATTGAAGACCGACCATAGACATGTGCCAAAATAATATAAAAGTGTTTCAGTAAATGACTACCAATGCACAACTGAGCATTATTTCATAAATAAAGGCAAGTTTGCAATCTTCTGCTCCATCCATAGAAATGTGAAGTTTGGTCATTTGCAGCATCTCACTGTAGGAAAGCAAGGATAACCAGTAGGTCTACACAATGGCTGGTTGATCTGCCTTTCCAGTCTAGCCGGTCAGCTTTTCAGTTACGGTATCCATTGCTGCACCCAGACAACTATTTTTCCCAGGACAGGCACATAGATGAAAGATGGACTGAATGCAAGAACATTGAATAAAACAAAGTAAAGTAGGTCTCTAACATGGTACCGGTAGGCTAAACAGCAAAATAAGCCCCTGTCAGTAGAGTTCAGATCTGCCGTATTGCTCCCCACAGCATTATAACCAAGGGCGTCGCTACCCATGGTGCGTGTGGTGCGAACGCACCCTTTTTTGTCCGTAGATTGGAAATACGGAAATGATGTAAGATATCAAACCCCGGTTTAGCACTAAAAATTATACGCTGAAATGCAGGAAATCAAGCGTAAAAATTCAAAAAAATTCGGCGTGGGCATGCCCCCGGACTCCCCTAGAAAGGCGCGCCCTTGGCGTGCATTCTTGGAAGGGCGAGAAATGGGGAATCGAAGGCGGATCTACGGGACGAGAAAGGGAGGAAAGGTCCGCCCCTGTTGGTTCCACAGGATTCGCTCATTTTAGCTTTGTGTAAATCAACCATATCGGTACGCGTATTGGCTTCTAATGTTCCATGAGATAAAGCTTATCGTTTTGTATGTAACTAAAATGTCAAATGGATTCAAGCATGAGCTGTGATTTTTTCCAACATCGATGTGTGCTTATAAATACGAAACAAATGTGAAAATAGAACCATAAATCTGCACACATTATATATGTTCAGTTTAATGTCCGGGAAAACGCTTAGAGCGCATCTCCGGCGATCTAGTCCCTCAGAGCTTCCGGGGCCTAGGCGACCTCTGGACCCTCGCCTGTTGGGCAGTGATAGTCGACACCCTCCCCTATGGAAATTCAAAACATTCGCACCCCCCCTTTTGAAATCCTAGTGACGCCCATGATAACCCTATTTGTATGTTTCTTGATAGTTTCAGCTATTTTGTATAAGCATGGCCTGAGAAAGGATCTTCCACATTTCACAAAATATTACAATTAGTCATTTCTACTTGACCTTTGACAAAAAATGTGAACACGAGAACAAGTACTTTCATTGTCAACAACTTGGGAACTTAGCAAGTCTTAGTTAAACTATTTACATATGCCTGTTGTCTGATTGTTGAAAGTGACGTTAACCCTCTCTGTACCGTATCGGTACAATTGTACCGATAGAATTGTAGACCAATGATTGCATTCACCTTGTCTGTTAATGGTACAAACAAAAACTTGAAAGTTTGTTGCAAGACCACTGTGCCTGTACTTTGTAGCCATGCAGGAATTTTCCTTCAGCTCAGTTGCCGAATCCTGGAATGTAGTGCAAATTTCAGTCTCCATGATTAAAGAACCGTATTATCAGAAAAAAATTAAAATAGCAAGTTTTGGAGAAAATGCTGAATTCATTTTTACGATTTACATTTTTTATAGACACCTTGGTGAAAGACAAAATTCCGCAAGTTTTCCAGCTCCATGGAAACTTTCTCTAGAACCAGCTGTGATACTGACCTGACCCATTAGAACCAGCTGTGATACTGACCTGACCCATTAGAACCAGCTGTGATACTGACCTGACCCATTTAATGCAAGTAATTAATCCTGCGTCAGATGATTTATTGGATTGGAGAACAATAACATTCAGTTCAATGACTTTTTCAGGTCCTGGAAGTAATTCTCTCAGAATGCAAGGAAATCAAGGACCAGTTGGAACACTGTAGACATTGTGCAGGATAGAGAACACACAAACTTGAATATTTAGTCATTTCCCAGATAACGATGTTGATAATTCAGCTTCAATAAATTAAAATCGAACCTTAGGATTTTGGGCTAGAAAACCCTGATATTATTGTGTGCAAAGAACTTTTGTCTTCAAGTTGTTGCCTCCTTGAGCTTCCATTAATGTTAATTTTCTTTGAAGATTCCATAGAACCATTAAATACAAAAATACCTATATATGGAACTGGTAACCAGTGGTGAAAAGCACATCGATATAAAATAATTATATGGTAACGTTATTAGTGCATCACTAACAAAGCAAACTGAAAAAAACCATGTCACTGCAAGATTGGTCGCCATTGAAACCGTGCCCGGCCTATAATACATTCAAGACCTGATCACATATGACCTGCGAGAGAGAGAGTTGTGACATTAAACCATAACTCTCTCTTGGATATGAAATTAAAGTCTGGAAGCAGCTGATCAGTTATTATATATAATCATCTGATTTTGCTTCATATTTTTTCTCTCGTATGCTTTTATTATATATTAAAAATAATGTACATGTATATTCCATAATATAAACACTATAAACAATTTCAAGAAGAAGTCTCTGAACCGTCACTGTAGGAGTGATTTACCCTTGCCCACTATGCAGTCGGTGCTAGAGTCCGGGGGGACCAAATATGGACTGGATAACAAGAAAAATGATAAGACATCATGAAAGAGTAATAAATTGAGAAAACTGCCATTCCAATAACTTCACAATCTGGATCGATGGATGTCAGACTACCCTTGTAATATTTTGAATTTGGACATATCCACGATCAAGGCGACATTTTCTATTCTATGAAAACTTGTCTTTTACAACTTTCTAACTGCATTTCTTGAGTATTAGCACAGTTGTGTGAAATGTACATGGGTCAAGTGTAGGTGTCCACTTGGGAGATTCTATTTCACAAGTCGGGTGAGGAAAAGGATGTCTGCTTTCATACAAGTCGCAATCGAATAAGACCGACAAATAAATTACAAGATGGAATTTCTTTCGTGAAATTGATTAACAAAGTGACACAAATAGACCTGTATCCACGTATCTTCCACAAAGCCCGACTCAGCTGTCAGAATCACTCCCCATTTGAGAGACTACATACACTCGTCCACTGATATTGGCACTATGCCAACCGAGACGGGAGCCTCATGCCAATATCAGTGGACCACCTTATCAACAAAGGGGAGAAAGGATGTCAAAGTTTACCATATACCTTTCATTACAATCTTTGTTGATACTCAATTTGGTTAGCGCAATAGAATAGAAATGTTTTCATAGGCATGCTGAATGGTTATTTTATGCACGGTTAGTTTGGGAAAGTTTATAAATTTTAGGGCGCGGGCTTCGCCCTTGCCCTAAAAAGGTTAAAATTAATTTTAACACTAGCGACATCATATAATGCGTAGAATAATGTCCTTTTTTAGGTTGTGGCCATATCATGATTGTTGCTTGATGTCACAATACAACATTGCTACAAGAACGATACATTGTATGAGACTTTGTCCTCCCAGACTCGAACACTCACTGGCAGACAGGGGCAAATACTCTTACCATGACAGTTTGATACTTCTGTATTGAAATGGTACAGGTATTCACACCCTCCATTCCTCTGATGACACATATGTACAATACAGAACTGAGCTGGAAAAGTTAAAACAAATTTGAAACGAAAGGCTATATTGTACCTACAAAAAGTTGGATGATAAAGAAGGTGTCGCAATTTAAATATTCATGTACAAACACAGACGGTGAAAAATACCAAACTTTACAACTCTTTATCATTCAAGATCTGGTCAATGGAAATAGAGCCACAGCAATATTCTAAAATTTAATACCAGATTATAAAATGATATGAACATCAATGGGCAGACAAATTTTCAAAATACATAAAAAATATGAAGGCTCCTAATTCTGGCCTTACTACTCAGTTAATGGGCAAAATGATGAACTACCACCCTTCAGTGAAGGAGACAGGTCATTCTCAATTTTTCACTTCCAGTCACCAGATTAGACGGATTTCAGAGCGAACTCCGAGATCGCTGCTTTACACCTATGCAGATACTCAAGTACAATGTACCCTGGTAACCCACAATATCGAATGGGTTTATCTAGATCCAACACAGCAGAGCCACTAACAAAATCTCCACAGCAAAGAGCTTTTATGGAGGATATCCGGGTCTGGAACTTCATGCTTGTTTGCCATCATTAATCGAAGTAGTATTCTAGGCATGCTTTACAGGTGTAACAGGGTTACACTGGTGTAGACCAATTGAAAACAACCAAACCAGCCTGCAAACAGTCAGTTTGGTATGATGTATCATTTTATTGCTACTGAGATGAGGAAGGAAGAGGGAAACTAAAACATTTCATCCACATCAGTACAAATCACATTCATACATACTTATCTCCTGAATGGGAATTAAGTAGCACAATCCGGAAGTCGAGTGCAAAACCACATTCAGGTATGGTAGTACCTGTGTTTGAAAAACCCTAGCACACCTTTCGTCCATACCCTAGCTATCCTTCCAACCTTACCCTAGGGCCCCTTTGAACCTTACTCAAGCCAGGCATAGAAATTGTTACCACTGGAAAAGTCTGAAATCTACTTCAAAAGTCTGAAATTTTCCACCCCCTACCAGGAATATGGCATTTTGGGGCATTTCAGACAGAACTAACAACTTTTTATTTTTCAAAATTTTGATGAAAAAGGCTGAAATCGGCCTATTGAAGGAAAATTTTCATGCCTGTCTAGCACTCCTTCCAACCATACCCTACTCTAGCAATCCTTTCAACAATATACCCTAGCAATCCTTCCAGCCATAGCCAAGTACTCCTTCCAACCTCATCAAGGAATAACATGACTTGCATGTTGCCATGTATGCTACAGTGAGTGGGTGCATGCTCAGACTGAAGTAAAGTAAATTCCATATTAATTCACCTTGCAAACTGAAGTCGAAACTGCCAATTTTTCTGCAAATGTTAATGGGTAGTTAATAACATATATTTCTCTGAAATTGCCAAAATAAGCATAGTACTAAGAATTGAAATTCAATGTACAATAACAGTAGGTACTACATTGCATGGCCTGATCATGCATTTACAAAATGCCAAATGTTGACAATTTGAACTGGTTCACAGAATTATCAAAATATTAAAAAAACCTTTTTTGTACTTTTATTCCTTTCTTCATGTCGGGGGCACGCCCGGTAAAATTATGTTACAAGCTCGTTAGCGAAGGTGTGAGAAATGCTCGAGTTGTCGTCGAGCCAGATTTAATCCGCTTACGTGGCACCCTGGTGAGCTAGCCCGAAAACATCGGCTAAGGAGTCTATTTTTTTTTTTTTGATTGTTGTTGCTGACCCCTTTAGCCCGAATCACATATACAGACCGAAAAGGAAAAAAATAAATAAGACGTCAGTCACTCGAGATCTTTAACTGCACACGGCGTGGGGAATTGAGACAGACGCACAAAAAGCATTTTGTCGGATAAATAATATGATTTGGCATCTCCAGCACTATGACAACCACCTAATGACTCCTTTAATTAGATGGAATCTGCCATCAAACACGGATTTTGTCATTTTGCCGTTGGGTTTCTTTCGCCATAGTTTACAGGGACATGCGCAGAATGGGGTTGGTCTTCTGACTCATGTCATCAAGAACCAATAGCGACGTCTGTTTATTCACGTGATCAGGAAGGTCACGAGATCAAGGTCATATCTCACAAGATGTCAGAAAGGCGCGAAAACGTTAAAATCAATGGAAGTTTTTCCTCACACATTTGATCACATTTTGTCAGCATCAAAACAGTCATGAGAGATGGTACATGGTTAAAGAAGCTCAGGTCGGTCAAACTGTATCAAATTGGCATATTTTTTCTCTCCCGTTTCGTTATTTTCGTCAGCGAAAAGCCGCTTTTCGCGAGTCAAATTTTTATCGCGAAAATTTAACCTAGGCGCGATCTGGGCTGTGATAGGAATGCCACGCCCCCTTACCCTAAATTTACCTATCACAGCCAGAGTTTCTGGGTTACCTGGTGAGCTACAGCTTAGCCTCTCTCAATAGCTGAATGCCCGTTCAATACACACATGTGGCTGTCTATTCAGTTTGATTTCTCACTGCAGGGACATTAATATGAGTTTACATTGCCTCATGTTAGATTTGTTTTTATCTTGAAAATAAAGTTTTGTACCTTTGGAAGCATAGTACCAGCGCTGTATCGGTACCGCACGCAATTTAATACATGGCTTGCCAGTGGTTACAATCGTGTTTCACTTCCAGTGTTGCGCGCGCAAACTTGCTTGCAGAAAGTTCTTGGTATGAAGGGAGACAACTCGATTAACATGCAAATTAATAGGCAATGGCCTAAGACGGCTCGCATTTATAGTCGTGATTTAGCGTTATTTATCGGAGGAAATTTATGGATGCGATACAGTAGACACAGAACATGCATTGCATCATGCATTGCATTAAAAAAATATCTTATGACATATGATCAGTGAATTGACATTATAGAAATCTTTAAACCTAGTCCTATAGGGCGGTGGGCACGGCCTCCGCGAAAATATGACGGGGGATACGCCGGAGATGGTAACCAACACTTGATAACTCTGCCTGTATCTCTTCGATATTTGATTCTGTTTAGTTATTTTTAAACTTGTACAGATACCCGTTTCAAAAATATATCTTTTGCTACACATTTCTTTCGCCTGACGACAAGAAGTTTACCATAAAAGATGCATGGTGTCGATTCGACGGGAATTTTTCGCGATACACCGACACAAAACGTTTTAATAACTTTCATTGAAAATGCATCCAAAAAATACAAATCTAAATAAATAGTTTTCATTTCGAGTATTATAAACGTTTTTGTATATTCTTCGTTCTTCTTGTAATGTTTACAAGAAAAGTTAGCTTCTATTCGCCGCGAATTTTCCGCGATATACCGACACCAGGTTTCAATACCGGTAACTTGCTATGAAAACGCATCCATAAAATAAAAATCTAACTGCTTATTTTTCATCTCGAGTATTATAGGATCGTGAAAATATAAATATTTTTGCTGTATCTTTAGCTGTTTTCTTGTAATATTTATCGAAAAAGATGGTGTCAATTCGCCAAGAATTTTCCGCGATACCGACACTTGGTATTGATAACTTTACTTGAAGAGTATTTATTATAGGATCATGAAATAAAATATCATTTCTGTTTCTTTAGCAGTTTCCTTGAAATATTAATGGGAAAAGATGGTGCCGATTTGACGCGAATTTTCCCTGATATTCCCGACAGTATAGGTTTTGATAACTTTCCTTTGCAAACGCATTTATAGAATGAAAACCTAAATACACATTTTCATCTCAGTATTATAGAGATCATGAAAATATGAATGCCATGAATTATTTTCATAAATAATATCATTACCTTCAGCTATTTCTTGCGATGTTTACTTGTACACGCGTAACACGATTTGTCGAGATTTTTAACGAAATTCGCCAGGACAGGCTTCCTTATAAAAAGCTTAGGTTGGGACCATATATATATCCGGAGGCTAAAATGACACCTAAGACCTTGATTCAAAACGATATTTGATGTATGTCACAGCTTATAAAAAGTGGCATTGCAAGACACAGCGAGATATTAAAGCCGCACACGGAACTTAACAAAAACCTTGAACGGAAATTAGGGCTGTTCCAGAAAAAAGTACATGGGGGGGACAGAAGGCACTTTATTTTTGCCCCCACCACCCATGTAATGAAATATAATTTTACCCCCACCACCCATATTATTGAATATAATATGTAATCAACATAAATGCCATTATGTTTATCCATCAGGCAACCACCCATGTAATTATATAACTCTTTTACCCCACGACCCATACGCAAATATATAAAGTGCCTTCTGTCCCCCCCCCTGTACTTTTTTCTGGAACAGCCCTTAGCGGTAGTTCAATGAGACACGTTGTATTGCCAAGTAAAGGGTTCAAACAGGGTTGTGTGGATATACGGATTATAGGTTTAGATCTGGGCCGTAATTAAAGAGCATTAAAAAAAACTCTACCAGTATATTGTTTGTAAATGTGGCTGTCTAATCCAGTCACGTAATTTCCGCTTCAACACGGCTTATAGGTTATAATTATTCTGATAGCCGTGGCAGGAAATACAGACCACGTTTTTAATTTTTCTATTGCCAAAAAGAAATAATCTATTGGTTACTGCCATTGAAAAGTTAATGCAATTAAAGAAATATTTTAACAATTTCAGTCTCCATAACTATAGTTAAATAGCAGTAATCGAGATCGTAATATGCACGAACTGATAGCATTCTCTTCTGAGAAAAAAAGACAAATTTAGCAAATATTCCAGTGCCGCTAACTGCATGACACAAGTTAACGGAATAAGTACAAACTTCGCGAAGGCTGTGAGGATATATATGGATGGATGTATATTTATGCGGATTGAATAGGGTTATATAAGCGCATCTTCATTTTATTCAGCCAATTTCTACGTTTCCACTTCGAACCTGCCTTGATTTATCTGACCTCCTCAGCGTTCAAAATCCGAGGTGTGAATTTCACCAGCTAACGACAGAAGAACCAATCAGAACGTAGTCATCGATTGCGAGTGACGTCACATCATCCTCTATTAGCGGCGTCCTTCCTCCTAATATGGTGCCCACTAATTAGGTCAGCCAATCAATAACGATCTTGTGCGACCCATTTTGAATTTCAAATGTTTTCGAGGTCAGTGACGTCTCGTGTCTATTTATAAGTTATTTGAACATTGAAGGGGTCCAGATATATCAAGGGAAGTTCGAAGTTGGAACATAGAAATTGGCTGGATAAAATGAAGATGTATAAGCGAAACCCCGAGTTTCATTGTGCCCAGCGGTATCTGCGGGCAGGTCCCCTACGTCGCTGTCGGCAGATCGAAACCCGAATCCAAATCGTTCCGGTAAATCAATCAATCCACCCGAAAGAGTCCTACTCAAAACGTGTCATTCAAACGTCCATAACAAACATATATTACGATATGCCAGACATCTTCATTGCACAAATATCCAGCAAAGGGCAGAATAAGTTCGTAACACTGAAATTGTAACAAGTAACGGAACACGGTTAGAAAGTGGCTGAAGATCATTTATTTCTCACAACTTTGACTAAGATCGGAGGACCGATAGGCGATACTCGATAATGCAAGCGATTCGTATACTCTGTAATTTTATTCTGTTCTTTCATACCAAAGGAATAACATATTATTGCATTTATACGATTATTCAGTACATTGAATTATAGTTAACGCTTCACATCTTCTCCAATGAGTTTCAGGGTTGTTCGATTACTTGGCCTTGCCAACGGCTTGTTTTTGACATAATCTTTGTAGCGCGAACCTATTCGGCAAGCATTTACACCATGAGTTTTCCATCAAAAGCGAACGGCAAATGTCCTGCAAATAGGACAAGATAAACAAAATAGCCCCTTTCATAGATGAAGGAAGAAGACGTCGGTAAGGCTCACACAGCGAAAGATCGCGAAAGATAGCGTGTCTGAAATTGTAGTTTACGTGCCGCTTTCCATACGGATTTCACGGCCCACTATGCTTTATTTGAACCGCTTTATTCTTATTGGTATTACATTTCTGTGTTGATATCTTTACAAGTACTACATTTTAAAACAATAACAAATACAGAATAAAACAAATCAAAACGTGTAAATAATGTCTGTATACAAGTTTCTCGAATCAGTTCAGTCATTTCCTTGTTTTTTGGTTCATAGATTGTTCAGTAATGTATATGCGCGCGTGGTTGATTACTTTGTCTTGTACTCATCTGCTCACAAAGCCGTCCAGAAAAAACTGGTAGACATTTGACGGGTCTCTTCAGAAATCTGTCCCTGAAACAGTGCTAGCTGCAGGATAGCCGATCACTGCAAGAAGATTTAATAGTTTCGGGTTTGACTGGCAATACACAGTCGCGAGACGGCACGCGGGGCCGCACTGCGGGACCTCTCACTTGCGCTAAACGGTCTATTGATTGGGAAATTTCAAAGGCTTGCCGAAACCCGAATCTTTTGTTCATAGATTCGGGTCTCGACAGACATAATTTTACCGGGCGTGCTCCCGACATGTTTATTGCAATGTATATTTGTATGTAGTGCTGATATGTTTATATCCACACCATCATGATGGATTGTGCAGTGTATTATGACTGTGAGGGATGAGTTTTGATTGGCTACCCATGGTCTGATGGCCTATTTCTCTGTGAGTGACAGCTGTATGATCATCTCTAGCTCCTCCTCCTCTTGTCTATGTCGCTTTTCCGCATCCTCCACCTCCTTCTGTGACATTTCGAGGACAAGTTTCAACTCGTCATCATCAGAAGAACCTTGTGGGGGCAGTCTGGGGATGGGCTGTGTTGCTATGGTGATGTCATCAATCTCTGGGTCGCTGTCACTGCTGACACTGATTCCCTGACTTGATTTTATACTTTCAGCTATGGCTCTGTTCAAAGAGAAAACAATAAAGGAAACTGTTAGTTTGAAAATATAATCTATGATATGATACAGCAACAGATACAGGAAAAGTTCATGTGCATATTCACTGGGCTTGAAAAGACTAAAGGCTTAAGTTTTTACATCCCATTGAATGAAGGAAGAAAATGCATTTGATGGAACATTTTGAGTTGGTTGAGTGAAGGTTTGCTACCTTTACAACCTGTACAAATTCCAGGACTTTACGAAAGTACATTGTATTAGACAAAACATACCTCTGTAATAGTCGATCTTCGACAGAATGGACGTTATTACGAGGTGGCTTACTTTTGTTTAAGGCCTCCCAGAAAGTTACCTGTATAAACAGAAACATATGAGAACTTACAGGATGACTGCAATAAAACTGAATTAATTGGTATACAATTAAAAGTCTCAAAAACCTATCTCCACAATTTAACATATGTGACTGAAGGATGTCTGATAGCAGTTTTGGATGACTGGGCAGTGTAGTACAATATCTGTATGTACCAGATAGCAGTTTTGGATGACTGGGCAGTGTAGTACAATATCTGTATGTGCCATATCGCCAAAAAGTACTTACGACTTTTAAGTAACTGGTCTGGATTTGAATGATCTTTTAACCCTACCTGGCCTGGGGGAGTATTGAAAGTATTTTATTTATGCAAAACTAATTATTCTATATTTTATTTGATTTTTTTCGAGAGAAAAATGGGAAAAACGAAAATTTCAAAAATTCGACCTCAAAAAGGCAGAAAAATGGCTTCCGAGAAGATGACGTCACGTCATCATGGCGGCAATCTTGGATTTTGTTACATTTCCCGTTAGGGCTTGAGCCCAATATACTGTGTGGTAAGTTTCAGCGCTCTAACCTTAGTGGTAGAGAAAATATATAGGGGGGGGAGGCACTTTCCGTATAGAATATACAGGTTTACCTTATTATACTAGTCATAATAGTGAATTCTCGTTTAATCACTTCATACCAACAGCCTGTTATGCATTATTCTATTATTGTGTGTTTTGATTTCAAAGTTTGTACCCTGCTCCATTGTGAGCGTATATGTACAATAAAATTGAATTGAATTGCCTTTTACCAGAGTAGAGCTTCAACCAAGGAGAAGCATCAGAGGCTTTACTACTCAGAGCTTGTCAATTGAAGATGAAAATTAAAATCCATATATATACAATACCATGAAGTTGAGTAGTGAAGGCATTCATACAGTTTACCACTGATCTCTTCACAGTCTACCTTGTTGCAAAGAAGGTATGCACAATTCTTATTGAAAACATGATTATCCTGTACCTTATCATTTTCTGTGCCAACCTCCACCAAACTTTGCTGTATGGCAAATTGTAAAAGTTCATCATCCTCATCTCGTAAACGAGCATGGTGACCTTCACCTACACAGGAAATAAAACAACAATGACTCAAGTCAGAAATGGTTGTGATTCAAGAAAACAAAATCACGGAATTATCATGCTGCTTTAATACGAACAATTAAGAAACTAAGATACCTTAAACATGATAATCTAAGAACTGATACAGATTTTCATGTGTAAATGACCACAGATATTCAAGTGTTATGTTTCAGGTACTGGTGCAGTTGGCTCAATGTGAGTTATCCGATAAATTAGAAACATTCAGTATCTCTAGCTGAGGTTCGGCAGGTGAATGGGGCAAGTGAGCAGGGACTTGCATTGCATATCATAATCCACAAACTCAATTTGTGACCATTTTGTCACACAGACCGGCTGAGTTATTTTTTCGTTATTTTTTCAACCATCCAAACAACTGTATAATGCCATGTTGGGTTTAACAAATAGGCAGCTTAGTTAGCCAGGTTGTATGACAATAATAGGCAGCTCAGCTGGCCAGGTTGTATGACAATATTAGGCAGCTCAGCTAGCCAAGTTGTATGACAATAATAGGCAGCTCAGCTAGCCCGGATGTATGACAATAATAGGCAGCTCAGCTAGCCAGGTTGTATGACAATATTAGGCAGCTCAGCTAGCCAAGTTGTATGACAATAATAGGCAGCTCAGCTAGCCAGGTTGTATGACAATAATAGGCAGCTTAGCTAGCCAGGTTGTATGACAATATTAGGCAGCTCAGCTAGCCAAGTTGTATGACAATAATAGGCATCTCAGCTAGCCAGGTTGTATGACAAAAGTAGGCAGCAAAGCTAGCCAGGTTGTATGACAATAATAGGCAGCTCAGCTAGCCAAGTTGTATGACAATAATAGGCAGCTCAGCTAGCCAGGTTGTATGACAATAATAGGCAGCTTAGCTAGCCAGGTTGTATGACAATATTAGGCAGCTCAGCTAGCCAAGTTGTATGACAATAATAGGCATCTCAGCTAGCCAGGTTGTATGACAAAAGTAGGCAGCAAAGCTAGCCAGGTTGTATGACAATAATAGGCAGCTCAGCTAGCCAAGTTGTATGACAATAATAGGCAGCTCAGCTAGCCAGGTTGTATGACAATAATAGGCAGCTTAGCTAGCCAGGTTGTATGACAATATTAGGCAGCTCAGCTAGCCAAGTTGTATGACAATAATAGGCATCTCAGCTAGCCAGGTTGTATGACAAAAGTAGGCAGCAAAGCTAGCCAGGTTGTATGACAATAATAGGCAGCTCAGCTAGCCAAGTTGTATGACAATAATAGGCAGCTCAGCTAGCCAGGTTGTATGACAATAATAGGCAGCTTAGCTAGCCAGGTTGTATGACGATAATAGGCAGCTTAGCTAGCCAGGTTGTATGGCAATAATAGGCAGCTCAGCTAGCCAGGTTGTATGACGATAATAGGCAGCTTAGCTAGCCAGGTTGTATGGCAATAATAGGCAGCTCAGCTAGCCAGGTTGTATGACGATAATAGGCAGCTCAGCTAGCTAGAGATCGGAGTGATCAGGCATGAAAATCTGGAAAAGGGCAGATTTTCACAAATTTGTCTAACATTAACACGTATTGGTGTGGTTACAAACTTGTCAAAATCTGGAATTCCATATAAATCTGGAAAACTCCAATAACTGAATAATAGGAAGCTTAGATAGCCAAGTTATATGACCATATGGAATCCAGGACAAAAGCCCCAATGGACACGAGCCCCACAGACAGACGCCCCTTCTGAAAAAAGCTCCAGCGGACAAAACCCCAAACCATTAATTAATCTAAAATAACTAACAATTGTATATATGCAATAGTTTAACAGCACAAAGTTCATAATGCACTGCATATGTTAATAAGATGCAACAGTGGATACATATATATTAGTTCCTCTTAGAAAAATTGTGATGCAAAATACAGTGTTCTGGTGCATTCTGATAGTATATTTCAAAGGACATGTAGACCTAGCATTAAACTTTCTTTCACACATATGTGTGAGAGGTGAACTCCTGGATTGATTACGACACCCAAGTTTGTTTTATGTATCTGTGATGATCTCAGTACCTCCTAACGCCTTCCCAATGTGACTGTATATGAATACTATTTACCTATCCTTGTATAGGTAGGCGGAGGCAGGAAACACGAGTCATCGACAGAGCAGCACATGGTACCATCCTCTTGGATACACATCACACCGGCCTTGGCCTCATCTGCACCGAATATGTTCCCAAATGTAATACGCGCATTCAGAATGTGGAATAAAGGGATTTCTGCAAGAAAAATATATTTATGTTGACATTTTGTGCTTTAGATACACCATCAAGGAGCATATCATTTGTAAGATATAATATCATCAAGATAAGATTGGGATTTCACAGATATATTAAACACTCTTCCAGCACATTTCAGGTTTAAATACCCTATTTCTCCTAATTATTCAGACCGCAGAACTTAACTTTGAGCATCTGCGGAGGGACAGTCTGTTCTGTTTTACTGGTTATCTTTTCAGTTCTTGGGATGAATAACATATCCATGCCACAGTATTTAGACTCAGTTTTAGACTCAGTTTTTTCTGCATCTAAGTCTAAAACTTCTGTTTGAAAAATTAGAATAGGGTAAGGTGCATTATTAGGTCTTCTAATAATCACAGGAAGCAAAGTCTTCCAACATAAAATCAGGGGGTGATCACATTATTAGAACAGGAAGTTGACACCTGGTCCAAGAACTGAAGAACGTGCATATGGTCCATTATTTCTTTGTTTAATATCCTAATGATTTTAGAGGATGATTAAATTCACTAGAACAACTTTGTCCACAAAATTGGGGGTGAATGAATTGTAATAGGGTGATTCAATTCCTAGAGAAATTGTTGGGTTGTGTTGAAATGCTGTGTTTCAGAAATGACTACATGCATATATGTTAATTATGCAAGTTTGGTGCTCACAAGTAAAATGATTCTTTAGATAATTAAATTGTGACAAATTGACCATTTGTCCTGGTGTCTTTCGATAGACTTTTTTTCACGACCCCATGCATGTGTGATGTAAGATTGGTGTACCTACAAATACTCATTCCTGAGATATGGTGGAAATGAAAAAAAAAGAGACAGATGAACAGATGTATGCACATGAAGACATCACCCCAAGGACAGCTTTGGTTGTAGTCTATGACAAGATGTGTGTCTAGAGTAAGCTCAGTATTAAAGAATATATGCCTCATCATAACTTACACATGATAAGCAGCCAGTGACGAATGGACAAATTTGAGCCAGTGACCCAAAAAAATCTCATTGATTTTCAATAAGAATCTGCTCCAAGACCACATGCATTTGTCAACTTTGGTGCTCCTATGCATAGTCAAGCAAATCGCGATAAATTGACCCAGTTTGACCTTGGGAAATACAGGTCAATCTCAGAAATTATCATTTGGCTTCTGCTCCATTTGTGACCACCTGCATGTGTGCTGTATGTTTGATTCTCCTAGGTATATTCATTCTTGAGATATGGTGGTAATGACAAAATGAAGACGTACAGACATACACATGAACATGATCATGATGATGATGATGACATTGACAATAGCACAAAGTCAAATTTGTTCAAGGGGTACAAATTAAAGAACACATTTAAAGTCATTGTGCTTCAATATATTTATTGAACACCAATTATTTGATTTTCTCAGAGAGAAGAAGTGCATCAAAATTCAGACTGTACACATATGTTCTGACAGAGACCAGATGATGGTCCGCAGGGACAACATGCTGATTACATGTACATTCAGACTGTACACATATGTTCTGACAGAGACCAGATGATGGTCTGCAGGGACAACATGCTGATTACATGTACATTCAGACTGTACACATATGTTCTGACAGAGACCAGATGATGGTCTGCAGGGACAACATGCTGATTACATGTACATTTTCAATTTCACAATTAAGCATACCACTCACCTATTTTTACTGGAAATCCTGCAGGAAGTTGCAAAGTGATAAAATCCCGTAGTTTTTTAAAATGTGCATTGCTGGCGGCCATCAGATCTATGATGGGTATAACTTGCTCCTGTAAAGTCAGTGGATACGATTCACATAACCACAGGTTAGCTTTGAATTTCTGAGTCTTTGTAGCTTGCTCAATAGGCCTACCAATGTCTCTTTCTTCCAGATCAATTGCTGAATTAAAATACTCCTCAGGGGTTATGGAGCTAGGGTTGAACATCAATGCTGACACCTCCTACAAACAGAGAATACATTGTAAGAAATAAATAGAACATATTGTTACTTTAATAAATTTATCACTATGTACAAATTAATATCTGCAACGAAGTATATTTCAAGAAATTGAAACGAAATTGAAACTTCCATTAAACCAAGGTTGAGAAGTTGTCAAATTTGATAGTATACAAAGTGAATGGGTGTAGATTATATTTCTTTGGCTCAAAATTTGTTAAAATACTGAGATATGGATATGGATCTCCATGGAGAATTCTTACCCCATTTGTAGCCCCCACCTCTCTCTTATTGTGCTCCTCGGCCACGCCCAGAAAGGACTCGAGAGGGGTCTTATTGGCTCGTTTAGACCTCTGTTTATCATACTCTGTCAGATGCTCTGTCCTTGTTTTAGTAATCAGTTCTACATTTGAAGCACCAAACACCTGAGAATGAATGGTGGAAAGAGTTAATACGAAGCTGTACATCTGCAAAACCCCTCGGCTCTGGGCGCCGGTCATTTTGTATTCAATTTGAACTAAGATGTCAGGAACATCAAGCAGTCAAGTGATAAATATACAGATTATCAAACATTTTGCAATTAGAGGGAGGGAGGGAGGGAGGGAGGGAATTTGGCTTAATGTCACACTCAAGTTTGTTTCACTCATATGGTGACAGTCAGTTTGGTTGGTGGAGGAAGCCAGAGTACCCGGAGAGAACCACCGCCCTTCGGCAAGTAACTGGCAATTAGAAATGGACCCTAAGGTTTCCATCCAATCAGAGAAACCGGTATTGATTACATAAATCTCTTGATGCATCGATAATGTATACCAAATTTTACATTGAGCATTTGAACAGTATCAGAGATAGAGATCATTAATGAGTTTGCATAAATTAAAGACGGCCGCCCATCCTTCCCGTCACTCAGAGGAACTGATGTGGTTATTCATTAATGCAAGTCTTCATACATCGATGCTGTAAACCAAGTTTCGTATAGAATATTTAAATGGTATCAGAGATAAACATCATTAACGATTTTGCATAAATTAAAGATGGTCGCCAAGATTTCCGCCCAATCAGAGAAACCAGATCTGTCATTCATCATAAGTCTCTTGATGCATCAATGATGTATACCAAATTTTACATCGAGCACTTCAACGGTATCAGAGATAGAGATCATTAATGATTTTGCATAAATTAAAGATTGCCGCCCATCCTTCCCACCAGTCAGAGGAATTGATGTGGTTATTCATTGATACATCGATGCCTGTATACCAAGTTTCGTATAGAACACTGAAATGGTATCAGAGATATACACCATTAAAGATTTTGGATAAATTAGAGATGGCCACCAAGGTTTCCATCCAATCAGAGAAACCAGAACTGTCATTTATGGTAAGTCTCTTGATGCATCGATGATGTATACCAAATTGTATATCGAGCACTTCAACGGTATCAGAGATAGAAATCACTAATGATTTTGCATAAATTAAAGATGGCCGCCAAGGTTTTCAGTCAATCAGGTCCCGATTCAAAGTATCTGGATGTATCGATGATGTATAACCACTTCCATATAAAATAATTGAATGGTAACAGAGATATGTATCATTATTGATTTTGCATAAATTAAAGATGGCCTCCAGGGTTTCCAGCTAATCAGAAAGCCGGTTTGTTAATTTATTGAAAGTTGCTTGATGTATCGATGATGTATATCAACTTTCGTATTGAACAGTTGAATGGTTTCCGAGATATGGATCATTATCCATTTTGCATAAAATTAAAGATGGCCGCCAAGGTTTCCACCCAATCAGGTCCCAATTCAATAGGCTTCTGGTCCTTGACTAGGTAAATAAGCATACCAAATTTGGAATTCATCAGTGGAATTGTTTTCCGGCTATCTCGCTCACATACGGACGTGCGGACAGACGAATGTACAAGACGACGACAATACCCCAAGGCCAAAATTGGCCGAGGGGTAAAAAGTGTATTTATGGTACTTTTTACTGCTTAATGTACATAACTAGGAGTGAGCGAGTTACGGTTTAAAGGTGCTTTCAGTGCCATTTCGGCACTATAACGAGGATATAACTAACTACAATATGATTAGCTGGACATGTCTGACTATCCATATATGAATTTAAGCTATAATTATTGATAATAATTAGAACTCATCAGAACCACCAGTGAATTTTTCAGAGATATAAAAAAAAACAAAAAAAGTTGCATGTAGGGATAACAATTTTATCCCACATATTTCCATCTTAATGATCAGTTACTGCTGGCGATGGTAACTAACAGAATGAAACTGTCATTCCATCTGCTAATTGCCCATATAAAGGAGTCAATAACACACCTAGTGAAATTCATACCGGTGATCACCTGGTGAGTATCATGCAGGGTGATTGTGTCACCATGTACACCGTCCTCACCCCCATAGTCACAGGGTGATTGTGTCACCACGTACACCATCCTCACCCCCATAGTCACAGGGTGATTGTGCCACCATGTACACCATCCTCACCCCCATAGTCACATGGTATTGTGTCACCATGTACACTGTCCTCACCTCCATAGTCACAGGGTGATTGTGTCACCACGTACACCATCCTCACCCCCATAGTCACAGGGTGATTGTGTCACCATGTACACTGTCCTCACCCCCATAGTCACAGGGTGATTGTGTCACCATGTACACCATCCTCACCCCCATAGTCACAGGGTGATTGTGTCACCACGTACACCGTCCTCACCCCCATAGTCACAGGGTGATTTTGTCACCACGTTCACCATCCTCACCCCCATAGTCACACGGTGATTGTGTCACCACGTACACCGTCCTCACCCCCATAGTCACAGGGTATTGTGTCACCGTCCACACCCCCATAGTCACATGGTATTGTGTCACCATGTACACTGTCCTCACCTCCATAGTCACAGGATGATTGTGTCACCACGTACCCTGTCCTCACCCCCATAGTCACAGGGTGATTGTAGGTAAATAAGCATACCAAATTTGGAATTCATCAGTGGAATTGTTTTCCGGCTATCTCGCTCACATACGGACGTACGGACAGACGAATGTACAAGACGACGACAATACCCCAAGGCCAAAATTGGCCGAGGGGTAAAAAGTGTATTTATGGTACTTTTTACTGCTTAATGTAAATAACTAGGAGTGAGCGAGTTACGGTTTAAAGGTGCTTTCAGTGCCATTTCGGCACTATAACGAGGATATAACTAACTACAATATGATTAGCTGGACATGTCTGACTATCCATATATGAATTTAAGCTATAATTATTGATAATAATTAGAACTCATCAGAACCACCAGTGAATTTTTCAGAGATATAAAAAAAAACAAAAAAAGTTGCATGTAGGGATAACAATTTTATCCCACATATTTCCATCTTAATGATCAGTTACTGCTGGCGATGGTAACTAACAGAATGAAACTGTCATTCCATCTGCTAATTGCCCATATAAAGGAGTCAATAACACACCTAGTGAAATTCATACCGGTGATCACCTGGTGAGTATCATGCAGGGTGATTGTGTCACCATGTACACCGTCCTCACCCCCATAGTCACAGGGTGATTGTGTCACCACGTACACCGTCCTCACCCCCATAGTCACAGGGTGATTGTGCCACCATGTACACCATCCTCACCCCCATAGTCACATGGTATTGTGTCACCATGTACACTGTCCTCACCTCCATAGTCACAGGGTGATTGTGTCCCCACGTACACCATCCTCACCCCCATAGTCACAGGGTGATTGTGTCACCATGTACACTGTCCTCACCCCCATAGTCACAGGGTGACTGTGTCACCATGTACACCATCCTCACCCCCATAGTCACAGGGTGATTGTGTCACCACGTACACCGTCCTCACCCCCATAGTCACAGGGTGATTTTGTCACCACGTTCACCATCCTCACCCCCATAGTCACACAGTGATTGTGTCACCACGTACACCGTCCTCACCCCCATAGTCACAGGGTATTGTGTCACCGTCCACACCCCCATAGTCACATGGCATTGTGTCACCATGTACACTGTCCTCACCTCCATAGCCACAGGATGATTGTGTCACCACGTACCCTGTCCTCACCCCCATAGTCACAGGGTGATTGTAGGTAAATAAGCATACCAAATTTGGAATTCATCAGTGGAATTGTTTTCCGGCTATCTCGCTCACATACGGACGTACGGACAGACGAATGTACAAGACGACGACAATACCCCAAGGCCAAAATTGGCCGAGGGGTAAAAAGTGTATTTATGGTACTTTTTACTGCTTAATGTAAATAACTCGGAGTGAGCGAGTTACGGTTTAAAGGTGCTTTCAGTGCCATTTCGGCACTATAACGAGGATATAACTAACTACAATATGATTAGCTGGACATGTCTGACTATCCATATATGAATTTAAGCTATAATTATTGATAATAATTAGAACTCATCAGAACCACCAGTGAATTTTTCAGAGATATAAAAAAAAACAAAAAAAGTTGCATGTAGGGATAACAATTTTATCCCACATATTTCCATCTTAATGATCAGTTACTGCTGGCGATGGTAACTAACAGAATGAAACTATCATTCCATCTGCTAATTGCCCATATAAAGGAGTCAATAACACACCTAGTGAAATTCATACCGGTGATCACCTGGTGAGTATCATGCAGGGTGATTGTGTCACCATGTACACCGTCCTCACCCCCATAGTCACAGGGTGATTGTGTCACCACGTACACCGTCCTCACCCCCATAGTCACAGGGTGATTGTGCCACCATGTACACCATCCTCACCCCCATAGTCACATGGTATTGTGTCACCATGTACACTGTCCTCACCTCCATAGTCACAGGGTGATTGTGTCACCACGTACACCATCCTCACCCCCATAGTCACAGGGTGATTGTGTCACCATGTACACTGTCCTCACCCCCATAATCACAGGGTGATTGTGTCACCATGTACACCATCCTCACCCCCATAGTCACAGGGTGATTGTGTCACCACGTACACCGTCCTCACCCCCATAGTCACAGGGTGATTTTGTCACCACGTTCACCATCCTCACCCCCATAGTCACACGGTGATTGTGTCACCACGTACACCGTCCTCACCCCCATAGTCACAGGGTATTGTGTCACCGTCCACACCCCCATAGTCACATGGTATTGTGTCACCATGTACACTGTCCTCACCTCCATAGTCACAGGATGATTGTGTCACCACGTACCCTGTCCTCACCCCCATAGTCACAGGGTGATTGTAGGTAAATAAGCATACCAAATTTGGAATTCATCAGTGGAATTGTTTTCCGGCTATCTCGCTCACATACGGACGTACGGACAGACGAATGTACAAGACGACGACAATACCCCAAGGCCAAAATTGGCCGAGGGGTAAAAAGTGTATTTATGGTACTTTTTACTGCTTAATGTAAATAACTAGGAGTGAGCGAGTTACGGTTTAAAGGTGCTTTCAGTGCCATTTCGGCACTATAACGAGGATATAACTAACTACAATATGATTAGCTGGACATGTCTGACTATCCATATATGAATTTAAGCTATAATTATTGATAATAATTAGAACTCATCAGAACCACCAGTGAATTTTTCAGAGATATAAAAAAAAACAAAAAAAGTTGCATGTAGGGATAACAATTTTATCCCACATATTTCCATCTTAATGATCAGTTACTGCTGGCGATGGTAACTAACAGAATGAAACTGTCATTCCATCTGCTACTTGCCCATATAAAGGAGTCAATAACACACCTAGTGAAATTCATACCGGTGATCACCTGGTGAGTATCATGCAGGGTGATTGTGTCACCATGTACACCGTCCTCACCCCCATAGTCACAGGGTGATTGTGTCACTACGTACACCGTCCTCACCCCCATAGTCACAGGGTGATTGTGCCACCATGTACACCATCCTCACCCCCATAGTCACATGGTATTGTGTCACCATGTACACTGTCCTCACCTCCATAGTCACAGGGTGATTGTGTCACCACGTACACCATCCTCACCCCCATAGTCACAGGGTGATTGTGTCACCATGTACACTGTCCTCACCCCCATAGGCACAGCGTGATTGTGTCACCATGTACACCATCCTCACCCCCATAGTCACAGGGTGATTGTGTCACCACGTACACCGTCCTCACCCCCATAGTCACAGGGTGATTTTGTCACCACGTTCACCATCCTCACCCCCATAGTCACACGGTGATTGTGTCACCACGTACACCGTCCTCACCCCCATAGTCACAGGGTATTGTGTCACCGTCCACACCCCCATAGTCACATGGTATTGTGTCACCATGTACACTGTCCTCACCTCCATAGTCACAGGATGATTGTGTCACCACGTACCCTGTCCTCACCCCCATAGTCACAGGGTGATTGTAGGTAAATAAGCATACCAAATTTGGAATTCATCAGTGCAATTGTTTTCCGGCTATCTCGCTCACATACGGACGTACGGACAGACGAATGTACAAGACGACGACAATACCCCAAGGCCAAAATTGGCCGAGGGGTAAAAAGTGTATTTATGGTACTTTTTACTGCTTAATGTAAATAACTAGGAGTGAGCGAGTTACGGTTTAAAGGTGCTTTCAGTGCCATTTTGGCACTATAACGAGGATATAACTAACTACAATATGATTAGCTGGACATGTCTGACTATCCATATATGAATTTAAGCTATAATTATTGATAATAATTAGAACTCATCAGAACCACCAGTGAATTTTCAGAGATATCAAAAAAAACAAAAAAAGTTGCATGTAGGGATAACAATTTTATCCCACATATTTCCATCTTAATGATCAGTTACTGCTGGCGATGGTAACTAACAGAATGAAACTGTCATTCCATCTGCTAATTGCCCATATAAAGGAGTCAATAACACACCTAGTGAAATTCATACCGGTGATCACCTGGTGAGTATCATGCAGGGTGATTGTGTCACCATGTACACCGTCCTCACCCCCATAGTCACAGGGTGATTGTGTCACCACGTACACCGTCCTCACCCCCATAGTCACAGGGTGATTGTGCCACCATGTACACCATCCTCACCCCCATAGTCACATGGTATTGTGTCACCATGTACACTGTCCTCACCTCCAGTCACAGGGTGATTGTGTCACCACGTACACCATCCTCACCCCCATACTCACAGGGTGATTGTGTCACCACATACACCGTCCTCACCCCCATAGTCACAGGGTGATTGTGTCACCACGTACACCGTCCTCACCCCCATAGTCACAGGGTGATTGTGTCACCACGTACACCGTCCTCACCCCCAAAGTCACAGGGTGATTGTGTCACCACGTACACCGTCCTCACCCCCATAGTCACAGGGTGATTGTGTCACCACGTACACCGTCCTCACCCCCATAGTCACAGGGTCATTGTGTCACCACGTACACCGTCCTCACCCCCATATTCACAGGGTGATGGTGTCACCACGTACACCATCCTCACTCCCATAGTCACAGGGTGATTGTGTCACCACGTACACCATCCTCACCCCCATAGTCACAGGGTGATTGTGTCACCACGTACACAGTCCTCACCCCCATAGTCACAGGGTCATTGTGTCACCACGTACACCGTCCTCACCATTTCTAAGATCATATCACTACACAATCACAGTAAAAAATAATTTTCTTGCAAATTTCTTGAAATTTCTTAGATTTTCTTGAATTTCTTAAATAAGAAAAATACATTATTCCCTCTGTGATACAATGTTTAGAAAGTTCCGAACAATAATTATTATGACGTTTTGGGGGATAGTTTCTGGCAGTTATTGGGCATTTTCAAAGTTTATAAATCTGTTTCAATTTTTGTCTTGTCAGTAAGATATGATTTTTTTCTCAAACGAGAAAAAATAAGAAAAACCTTCCAATTTCTTGAAATGGGAGACTGACAAGAATTATTATCTTAAATTTTCTCAAAATTTTAAGAAATTGTAAGAAAATAATTCTTGTCAGTCTCCCATTTCAAGAAATTGAAAGGTTTTTCTTATTTTTTCTCGTTTGAGAAAAAAATCATATCTTACTGACAAGACAAAAATTGAAACAGATTTCTAAATTTTGGAAATGCCCAATAACTGCCAGAAACTATCCCCCAAAACGTCATAATAATTATTGTTCGGAACTTTCTAAACATTGTATCACAGAGGGAATAATGTATTTTTCTTATTTAAGAAATTCAAGAAAATCTAAGAAATTTCAAGAAATTTGTAAGAAAATTATTTTTGCTGCTTTAATAGTATTAGAATATGAGGACAATACTACCTTACCTTGCACTCATAGCCATTGACATTCTCTGTTTTATCACTTCTCCAGCCCCAAATACCAGATTTATTCCTGAAGTAAATAGACTCAAATGTCAGAATAGACCACAAACCAAGTCACAGAAGTAGTGTTATTCATCATGTACCCTATTTCTTCTATTTTTTTAGAACAACAGTTTTAAACTTAGAAGCAGAAAAACAACATATTTATGTCAACTAAGACTAATACTATGACATGGATATGTTATTTATCCCAAGAACTGAAAATCTAGCTAGTGAAATTTGTAGAAAATCACCAGAATTCTCTCGAAGGATGCCTGCAGTTAAGTTTTACCATCTGAATAATTAGAAGAAATAAGGTACTCAGACATTGGTATGTGCCTGGACACCCAACCCTCTTATTTATGATTCTAGTGCTCCACTGACTGACCTAAATGGAAATTCCTGCTATCTACATGCATATAAAAGTACTGCATTCTCGAGTTTTGTCATGGCACCAATGAAAAGATGGGGAAGATGCTAGCATAAGCAGTGGATGAGTGTCGCTAGTTACAGTATTTATTAAAGATCACAACAACAGTACCAACTTATGTTTTGCAACTTCGGTTATATCCGTTTTTTTAAGCAAGCTTCTGGACTGCCACACAAAGTGTCATCATATTTTGTCTATAAAGTGTTTTTCCTTTCACATGTAATTTATGTAGTGTTTTAATTCCATGGAAAGAAGTAATCATTAAAAGGAGATATTTTCTGTGACTGAAAACGATATGACCAAAGAAGATTGTGTGCCCGGCAGTTAATGCATAATATGATACCTTTCAAAGGAGATTTTCTCTGTGTCAATATAGGTGGTGACTACGGGTGAGGTGAGTCTTGCTGCGACAGCCTCCTCAGATGGTGTCATGAGGGAGACATCCGGTGGTGTCAGGGTGAGCTCCATGGTCTCTGAGAACACCTCCTGGTTATCATGGTCCACTTCAATCACACTGGCTGAGTTACCTGATAAAAATACAACATACTAGTCTACCACCTCCATCACAGTGGCTGAGTTACCTGATAAAAATACAACACACTAGTCTATCACCTCCATCACAATGGCTGAGTAACCTGACAAATATACAACACACCAATCTATCACCTACATCACAGTGGCTGAGTTACCCGACAAATATACAACACACTAGTCTATCACCTACATCACAATGGCTGAGTAACCTGACAAATATACAACACACCAATCTATCACCTACATCACAGTGGCTGAGTTTAATACCTGACAAATATACAAAAAACTAGTCTACATGTATCCCCTCCATCACAGTGGCTGAGTTACCTGACAAATATACAACCCACTAATCTACCATCTCCATCACTGTGGCTGAGTTACCTGACATATATACAACACACTAATCTATCACCTCCATCACTGTGGCTGAGTTACCTGACAAATATAATGTATCACCTCCATCACAGTGACTGAGTTACCTGACAAATATACAACCCACTAATCTATCACCTCCATCACTGTGGCCGAGTTACCTGACAAATATACAACCCACTAATCTATCACCTCCATCACAGTGACCGAGTTACCTGACAAATATACAACCCACTAATCTACCATCTCCATCACTGTGGCTGAGTTACCTGACATATATACAACACACTAATCTATCACCTCCATCACTGTGGCTGAGTTACCTAACAAATATACAACCCACTAATCTATCACCTCCATCACTGTGGCTGAGTTACCTGACATATATACAACACACTAATCTACAATCTCCATCACTGTGGCTGAGTTACCTGACAAATATACAACCCACTAATCTACCATCTCCATCACTGTGGCTGAGTTACCCGACATATATACAACACACTAATCTATCACCTCCATCACTGTGGCTGAGTTACCTGACAAATATAATCTATCACCTCCATCACAGTGACTGAGTTACCTGACAAATATACAACCCACTAATCTACCATCTCCATCCCTGTGGCTGAGTTATCTGACAAATATACAACACACTAATCTATCACCTCCATCACTGTGGCTGAGTTACCTGACAAATATAATCTATCACCTCCATCACAGTGACTGAGTTACCTGACAAATATACAACCCACTAATCTATCACCTCCATCACTGTGGCCGAGTTACCTGACAAATATACAACACACTAATCTATCACCTCTATCACTGTGGCTGAGTTACCTGACAAATATACAACCCACTAATCTACCATCTCCATCACTGTGGCTGAGTTACCAGACAAATATACAACACACTAATCTATCACCTCCATCACAGTGACTGAGTTACCTGACAAATATACAACCCACTAATCTACCATCTCCATCCCTGTGGCTGAGTTACCTGACAAATATACAACACACTAATCTATCACCTCCATCACTGTGGCTGAGTTACCTGACAAATATAATCTATCACCTCCATCACAGTGACTGAGTTACCTGACAAATATACAACCCACTAATCTATCACCTCCATCACTGTGGCCGAGTTACCTGACATATATACAACACACTAATCTATCACCTCCATCACTGTGGCTGAGATACAATATATATATACAACACACTAATCTATCACCTCTATCACTGTGGCTGAGTTACCTGACAAATATACAACCCACTAATCTACCATCTCCATCACTGTGGCTGAGTTACCTGACAAATATACAACACACTAATCTATCACCTCCATCACTGTGGCCGAGTTACCTGACATATATAATCTATCACCTCCATCACAGTGACTGAGTTACCTGACAAATATACAACACACCAATCTATCATCTCCATCACTGTGGCCGAGTTACCTGACATATATACAACACACTAATCTATCACCTCCATCACTGTGGCTGAGTTATCAGACAAATATACAACACACTAATCTATCACCTCCATCACTGTGGCTGAGTTACCTGACAAATATACATCCCACTTATCTACCATCTCCATCACTGTGGCTGAGTTACCTGACAAATATACAACACACTAATCTATCACCTCCATGACTGTGGCTGAGTTACCTGACAAATATAATCTATCACCTCCACCACAGTGACTGAGTTACCTGACAAATATACAACACACCAATCTATCATCTCCATCACTGTGGCCGAGTTACCTGACATATATACAAATACACTAATCTATCACCTCCATCACTGTGGCTGAGTTACCTGACAAATATAATCTATCACCTCCATCACAGTGACTGAGTTACCTGACAAATATACAACCCACTAATCTACCATCTCCATCACTGTGGCTGAGTTACCTGACATATATACAACACACTAATCTATCACCTCCATCATTGTGGCTGAGTTACCTGACAAATATACAACCCACTAATCTATCACCTCCATCACTGTGGCCGAGTTACCTGACAAATATACAACACACTAATCTATCACCTCCATCACTGTGGCTGAGTTACCTGACAAATATACAACCCACTAATCTACCATCTCCATCACTGTGGCTGAGTTACCTGACAAATATACAACACACTAATCTATCACCTCCATCACTGTGCTGAGTTACCTGACAAATATAATCTATCACCTCCATCACAGTGACTGAGTTACCTGACAAATATACAACACACCAATCTATCATCTCCATCACTGTGGCAGAGTTACCTGACAAATATACAACACACTAATCTATCACCTCCATCACTGTGGCTGAGTTACCTGACAAATATACAACACACTAATCTATCACCTCCATCACTGTGGCTGAGTTACCTGACAAATATACAACCCACTAATCTACCACCTCCATCACTGTGGCTGAGTTACCTGACAAATATTCAACACACTAATCTATCACCTCCATCACTGTGTCTGAGTTACCTGACAAATATAATCTATCACCTCCATCACAGTGACTGAGTTACCTGACAAATATACAACCCACTAATCTATCACCTCCATCACTGTGGTAGAGTTACTTGACAAATATACAACACACTAATCTATCACCTCCATCACTGTGGCTGAGTTACCTGACAAATATACAACACACTAATCTATCACCTCCATCACTGTGGCTGAGTTACCTGACAAATATACAACACACTAATCTATCACCTCCATCACTGTGGCTGAGTTACCTGACAAATATACAACACACTAATCTATCACCTCCATCACAGTGACTGAGTTACCTGACAAATATAATCTATCACCTCCATCACAGTGACTGAGTTACCTGACAAATATACAACCCACTAATCTATCACCTCCATCACTGTGGCTGAGTTACCTGACAAATATACAACCCACTAATCTATCACCTCCATCACTGTGGCTGAGTTACCTGACAAATATAATCTATCACCTCCATCACAGTGACTGAGTTACCTGACAAATATACAACACACCAATCTATCATCTCCATCACTGTGGCCGAATTACCTGACATATATACAACACACTAATCTATCACCTCCATCACTGTGGCTGAGTTACCTGACAAATATAATCTATCACCTCCATCACAGTGACTGAGTTACCTGACAAATATACAACCCACTAATCTATCACCTCCATCACTGTGGCCGAGTTACCTGACAAATATACAACCCACTAATCTATCACCTCCATCACAGTGACCGAGTTACCTGACAAATATACAACCCACTAATCTACCATCTCCATCACTGTGGCTGAGTTACCTGACATATATACAACACACTAATCTATCACCTCCATCACTGTGGCTGAGTTACCTAACAAATATACAACCCACTAATCTATCACCTCCATCACTGTGGCTGAGTTACCTGACATATATACAACACACTAATTTACAATCTCCATCACTGTGGCTGAGTTACCTGACAAATATACAACCCACTAATCTACCATCTCCATCACTGTGGCTGAGTTACCCGACATATATACAACACACTAATCTATCACCTCCATCACTGTGGCTGAGTTACCTGACAAATATAATCTATCACCTCCATCACAGTGACTGAGTTACCTGACAAATATACAACCCACTAATCTACCATCTCCATCCCTGTGGCTGAGTTATCTGACAAATATACAACACACTAATCTATCACCTCCATCACTGTGGCTGAGTTACCTGACAAATATAATCTATCACCTCCATCACAGTGACTGAGTTACCTGACAAATATACAACCCACTAATCTATCACCTCCATCACTGTGGCCGAGTTACCTGACAAATATACAACACACTAATCTATCACCTCTATCACTGTGGCTGAGTTACCTGACAAATATACAACCCACTAATCTACCATCTCCATCACTGTGGCTGAGTTACCTGACAAATATACAACACACTAATCTATCACCTCCATCACTGTGGCTGAGTTACCTGACAAATATAATCTATCACCTCCATCACAGTGACTGAGTTACCTGACAAATATACAACACACCAATCTATCATCTCCATCACTGTGGCCGAGTTACCTGACATATATACAACACACTAATCTATCACCTCCATCACTGTGGCTGAGTTATCACACAAATATACAACACATTAATCTATCACCTCCATCACTGTGGCTGAGTTACCTGACAAATATACAACCCACAAATCTACCATCTCCATCACTGTGGCTGAGTTACCTGACATATATACAACACGCTGATCTATCACCTCCATCACTGTGGCTGAGTTACCTGACATATATACAACACACTAATCTACCATCTCCATCACTGTGGCTGAGTTACCTGACAAATATACAACCCACTAATCTACCATCTCCATCACTGTGGCTGAGTTACCCGACATATATACAACACACTAATCTATCACCTCCATCACTGTGGCTGAGTTACCTGACAAATATAATGTATCACCTCCATCACAGTGACTGAGTTACCTGACAAATATACAACCCACTAAACTATCACCTCCATCACTGTGGCCGAGTTACCTGACAAATATACAACACACTAATCTATCACCTTCATCACTGTGGCTGAGTTACCTGACAAATATACAACCCACTAATCTACCATCTCCATCACTGTGGCTGAGTTACCTGACATATATACAACACACTAATTTACAATCTCCATCACTGTGGCTGAGTTACCTGACAAATATACAACCCACTAATCTACCATCTCCATCACTGTGGCTGAGTTACCCGACATATATACAACACACTAATCTATCACCTCCATCACTGTGGCTGAGTTACCTGACAAATATAATGTATCACCTCCATCACAGTGACTGAGTTACCTGACAAATATACAACCCACTAATCTATCACCTCCATCACTGTGGCCGAGTTACCTGACAAATATACAACACACTAATCTATCACCTCCATCACTGTGGCTGAGTTACCTGACAAATATACAACCCACTAATCTACCATCTCCATCACTGTGGCTGAGTTACCTGACAAATATACAACACACTAATCTATCACCTCCATCACTGTGGCTGAGTTACCTGACAAATATAATCTATCACCTCCATCACAGTGACTGAGTTACCTGACAAATATACAACACACCAATCTATCATCTCCATCACTGTGGCCGAGTTACCTGACAAATATACAACACACTAATCTATCACCTCCATCACTGTGGCTGAGTTACCTGACAAATATA